>JAAXYW010000924.1:0-27352 GCA_036851895.1 Orthonychiurus folsomi | reverse complement strand
GACAAACAACATTGAAAGGGATTTGTGGATGACCTGGACTTAACTGGTTGTGCCCTCAACCCATGGTTTGTAGTGGACGAAAGTCCACAGCCATTAAAATAGTGGCCATCCCCCTTCCCGCCCTCTCACTTATGGGTACGGCTTGGTTGTGGTTCTTAACTGGGTCGGTCGGTCTCAGAGTTCGAACTACGAAGTGTAAAGTTCACAGAATATCGTAGGACGTGACGTACACGTAGTCGTAATGTGTTTTTTTCCTTTCCTAAAATGGGAATCATACTTTCCAGGGAAAGTTTATGGGCATCGAGAGTACTTTTCGTAAACTAAAACCCAAGCTTTTTATGTCTGTATATGCAAGGAGGCTGAACGACACATAGTTTTATTTATGTGTGAAGCTCCTAAGGGAGATTTAAAAATATTTACGAGGTTTTTTTTACGTTGCTAGTTATGTGGAGGAGTAACTTTGTAGAGAAATTAATGTTAATATTTGCATTGGCAATGGCAATGGCTGGATTTTGCAAATACGGATATTTGAATGAGAAGAGTTCGAATAGTGAATTGAAAATTCCGTCTAAAGTCAATGAGGGTCTAATTGGGAATGCAAAGGAAGACGGGAGACGAAGACGAAAAGCGACACACTTTGACTTTCTCAACTTTCACCTTTGTAGAAGATCCCCCGAAGGAAATTAATGCGTCTCTTGTAATTCTTGAATGTCAAATTAAGTTTGGAATGGCTGGGGTAAGGATCTGGGATAGGTCTAAAGAGAATTTCAAGTCTTGGATTTTGACTTGCGGCGGCGGGACGAAGCATATTGGATTCTTGGCCTGGCGGGTTTTCGCCAAAAGCTATGCTTTATGCCCTGCCCTGCCCATCCTGACACAGTCTTGTTTGTCGATATTATTTCCGAGGAAAAGCGGAAATCTGGACTTGATGATGATGTTGGCAGGTCCTCTCTCCTCATTCAAAATGTGTATACGTTCAAACAGGAAGCTAAAGCTAAGACGTAGACGTAGTCTTTGTATGTGGTGAACTACTTCTTCGAAGATTTATGACCTTTTGCTTTATTGTGAAGGAGGAAGGGAAATTATGAGAATTGATCATGTCAAGTTAGTATTGATCTGAAAGGATTTTATTTTGCGCAAAGGCGTAGAAATCTAAAAGCCAAACCGCCCTACTTTTTTATACATGTAAATGTACTGGAAATGGAAACCGAACTTTCTCCGAACTAGTCTTTGTTTGATTTTGATGTTAATTGTAAATACAATAGTACAAGTTTTTAATCATGTGTTTTCTTTTGTCGTTTACAGAACCCGACGACACGGTCACATTTTCCGGAAATGGATCCTACAATGACTTTTTTCGGATTTTTATCCGAGATGGGAAGAATATTTTGGTTGGGGGAAGGTACGTTGTTAAATTTCTGAGTTATCGTAAGCAATTTTGTGCCCATACAGCGATTTTATACAGAAATTGCTGAATTTGTGATAAATCTGAACTCATTCCACCGCATATGGTAAAGGAAAGGGGTGGTCTGGTCGCGGGAAGAATTTGAATGAGGGATTTAACGTTCCTAACATGTATCGTCGCATGTACAAAATGTAAATCTTCTTTCGTACACTACACAACTTAACATCACAAGTCTAGGTCCTAAAATGGGAAAGACGTTTATCGTGTAACTCTTTTTCTCTGGGTCTGTGTGTAGCTAGCTGTGGAGGATTTGTGTAGTCCTGATTGCTATCACTTGATTGGATGGATGACGAGGGAGAGTGAGATTGAGCTTTTACAACTACGATTCTCTTTGTAAGCGACTGACTCCCAAGATGAGAGTGTGGGCACAGAATTTGTTTGTGTTTAGTGTAGTATCCTTTAATGGAGGATTTTAAGTTGATTCTTGTGGTTTCTTTTTAATAGGAATGCTGTTTACAATTTGACTACGGTGGGCCTAAAATTGAATCACGTAAGTTGAGCTGGATTCTGGATTTTTGTGTACATTCATTGTATAGTGTGGGACCGTATAACATGAAAATACAAACACAGATTTCTACAAAAGTTTAAATTAGATAAATTGGTAAGGTATTCAGAACTAAATCATAATTTTGATTATGGATTATGCTCCTATTTTTTAAAAAAAAACTTCAAAAGATTTTAATGAGGAATTTTGATTGTCCTATAATTAAGACCTTCTGATAACAATTTCCCAGAAAACGAGCGCACAAAAGAAAAAAAATCTCATCTTGCCCACCTTTTTAAGTAGGATAAGAAAAATTGAATTTGGGATCCAATTCAGTTCCCAGGTTGGTGTTCCAAACTGAAAAATCACTCCCNAATTTGGGATCCAATTCAGTTCCCAGGTTGGTGTTCCAAACTGAAAAATCACTCCCTCCTCTTCCGAATGAGAGAACCTGTTCCCAGGTTGATATTTGACACATGAGAAATTAATTTCATACATGCACGCCTTTAGCGGACGTGATAAGGGAGGCAGGTTTGCACATAACATGGACGGGAATTTTTTCTTCGGAGAAAATAAAAAATGAGAGCAGGTCCATGATGGCTATTAGTTATTATTGTGATCACGAGGATGCCTTGGGATCGGAAGGAAGGAAAGGTGGATAAGGGCACACGGGTCTTGGTGTGTGGACGGACGTGATGAAGAAGATGAGATGGACGGGTTGGAATTTATAGATAACTCAAGGGGAATAGATATGGAGACGGGTTTTTTCAAAGCACGTGCCCCTCCAGCTTCCGTCTCCTCCCTTGTAATAGATTATGGGGAAGAGATTGGAAAAAGAAGGGAAAAAATCTAATTTGTCAACCGGTTTGTTCAAGGGACGCGGAGACAAATGGTTTCTTTTCGACTGGGGGACTTTCTTATCGGAAATAAAAAGGAGTACAAAAACTTTACTGGGACTTTGGATGCGGTGGGGTATGAAGTTAGAGAAATTCCTTAAGGATTTATTTGTAATTTGTGAGGATTATGATTTTTTTGGGGGAATTCATACATTTTTCGGCATACATTTTTAGTATTTGAGGGCTGGGAAAAACTGGACATTGATCCAAACTCTGTTGGGGGAAAGGTTCAAAAATATTATAGGGATATTTATTGAACTTGTTTTCGTAAATATGGTCATTCCGGTCCACGTCACGCACTGAATTTTAGGGATTGGTCAAAGGATGAGAAATGTATTGTTTACCAAACGAAAGGACAGTCAAAAGCAGACTATACCATATAGAGAGAATTGAACGATTGCGTTGAAAAGTCGACGAAAAGAGTCAAAATCACGGGAAAATACACTCTAAGTGTACGTGATGATTGATGAGGTTGAACCACCTAACTTTTTCCTCGTTTCTTTCTTTTTTGGTGGTCTCCGAGGTCATGTTCTCGAATTGATGGAATTGGGAGGATTTCAAGTGATTTTATTTTTTTCCTTCTTTTCCTTCCTTCAACTGTAGAAACTGGAGCTGTACTCTGGAGAGGATGAGGTTCAAATGTGCATTACGAAGGGGAAGGATGCTGTGAGTGCCAACTGACTTTACTTTTGCGTTTCCGCTATAATATGTCACATTCCAGGAATTACCTGGGGATTTTGAATTCAATTTTTAACCATTTCCCTCTTTCTTGTAGGAAAATTGCCAAAATTACATTAGGATTCTGAATGTTATCGGTCCGGGGAAAATTCTCGTTTGTGGAACAAATGCGTATAGTCCGATTTGTGGATATTATGAATTGAATTCATCGGGGACGTATGTGTTGGAGGGTGACATGAAGAAGGGGCAAGGGATATGCCCTTATGACCCGCGACATAATAGTACTTTTACTGTTGTCGGTAAGTTTATTACGTAAATTACTAAATATTAGGAACAAATAATACTAATTTCCATAACTGTGGATTTGCTTGTAATTTTATGTGTATTCTTCAGTTTTAAAATTAATTATAATGTTATACTTTTTTCAGATGGATCAGTGTATGCTGGAACTATGGTACGCCTACCATAATTTAAGATTGGTTAACTTTAAAAAATTTATTATAACTGCAACTATAATCTTTATTAGGCCGATTTTGCGGAAGTTGATCCCTTGATTCACCGCTGGGAATCTCTCAGAACGACTCAACATGATCTCAAGCATCTCAATGGTAAGAATAAGTGTACAACCACACATCTTTTCTAAGTAAAATTGTTCTGCAATTTACTAAGTTTCAAAAAATGACTATTGGAGATATACCCATTAGCATATCTTTAATTATTGTTGAACTGTGACATTTTCCTTTAGAATTGTCAATATTTCAAAGTGAATCTGGGAAACTGGATTAGAAATGATATGGGAGTTGTTCTTTGTCATGGATGAACGATTTCGGAGTCGAGTTGCAGTCTAATTTAGAGTAGGGAATGAAAGAGAAACTTCAAATCAAGAGACTTGAGCCTGGGAAATAATGTTGAGCGCTTTCTCTTCTGTGTGTCTGTCCCTCAAATTAAAATTACGAGGCACTTCTCATAATAGGGATTACCCGGGTGGGGAAATGCGGGCAAGGATGAACCTTCTCCGTCTCAGCTCAACTGATTAAATGGAATTTCTAATGAGTTGAGGCACGGCTCTGTAAATTCAAATTATGGATTCCTTCGTTTGAATTTGTATAAGGAAGTAATGAAATGGAGTGGGATTATTCTTTTCGTCTTATTTTTCAGCTCCAAACTTTGTCAATTCTATGCAATATGGGGACTTTGTCTTTTTCTTCTTCCGTGAAACAAGTGAAGAATTCAAGAATTGTGGAAAGGTGAGTAATACATTCATAATATTTTGAAAATAGAGAATTGGTTGTACGATTTGAACATTTCACTGTCTATTGGACTTATATAAATCATGAGTCAAATTCCTGACGTCTTAATTCTTTAAGATATGCCCTACTTTAAGAGAACAATGTTTAAGACAGCAAATACGACCCAAACACAACTTGTATTTTGATATTTTTATTTACGAAGTAGTGCAGTGTGTGGATGTTAGACGTGAATGCACTTGGACCCCGAACAGCTTAATAAAAGAATAATGGGACGGGACTTAATCTCGTCACAAAAATATTGCACTTCCGCCTAATCCTCCAAGTACATACACGGGGAAAGTATGTAATCCTCACACTCCAAATTGATGATGATGAGAATTTTTTAAAGTTCTATAAACCTTGGGATTTATGCTGAGATGAGTGGAAAGAAGGGGGAAGGATTTAGATTATTTATGTGTGCGTTGAATGGAGGTCTACTTTCTCCTACACTGTTCCTCTTCATTCATCATGTTTTTTTCTCTTTATATTTTTTGAAGGCGATCTTCAGTCGAGTCGGTCGCGTTTGTAAAGGTGACAGGGGTTTTGCTCGTGGGAGTACGCGGAATCGATGGACAACTTTCTTTAAAGCACGGCTCAACTGCTCTATCCCTGGGGAATTCCCATTCTCCTTTGATGAAATACGTAAGTTTGTCTCCACTGTATTGTCAACCTTCTGTGTGGCTGGCTCATAGACTATGAAATTATTTGGTTTATTATTTTAGAAATTAATTAGAATTCAAGTGTATAAGTAATATTCGTATTATATGGAATACATTAATTTGGTAAATAAGCAGTGTTTCATGCACTAGCTAACATGTTGTGTAATGTAGGTCTAAAGCAATCTTAGACTTTACTATAATGTGTTGTTTGCTCACAACTTGGATTTCGACATTACGGGGATTTGGAAAATAATTTATTGTTTTTCTCTTACCCACACTAGAATCCATGTCACTCATGCTGCCAGTTTCTCAGTTGGGGTCGGAAGTCGTGTACGGTGGTAAGACAGTTTACGTAACTTGTGTTGTTTGACATGCTGTGAAGCATTTCAATTTTAGAGTAATATAAATGTACCATTTCCGTTGATTGATTCTTTCTATTTTTTACAGTCTTCACAACAGGAGTCAACAGTTTGACTGGATCAGCCGTATGTGCGTTTAAGATGCGAGATGTCTTAGATGTATTTGACGGAGCATTCAAAGCCCAAGAAAATGACAAAATGCATTGGCTTCCAGTCCCATCCTCTAAGGTAAGCATAAGCAGGGATGCAAATTTGCGAAATTACTACAATAAGCTGAATTGGCTATGTTGTCACAGAGAAAAACCCCTAATTAAGTTAGCCAACTGGACCTTGCAGATTGTGGAATTTGTGATTACACGTTATGTTGTGACTACCCTTTGCCTTATTAAAAGCTAAGTTTAAAACATACGATAATGGGGTCTCCCCGCTCATTACGCTGGGAACTAAAGTCGGGGAGCACGTAACAGTAACAAGGTAGATTTATGTGATTTTACAACTTATCCAAACTTGTTTGGGTTCCAGGCTCCAGTTTTATTAGTTTGTTGTACTCGGGAGGAAGCTAGCAGTACGGAGACAAAACTTGCCTTCCCTTCAAGTTGATGAAGTTTTGGGCCAAAAGTTTTGACTTGGATGACACGATATGGTTTTGGGGGTTCCCATGCCTTTGCAGGTTTAAGGGTTTAATCATAACCTATGTGACATGGACATGGTCCAAGTCATTCTAATGGAAATGATGGTTGATATTTCTTTTAATTAAGATTTGAAAGCTTGGCCCAAAAGCGGATGCCCGGATTTAGCTTAGCTGTCCATAGTCCTTCCTAACAATTATAGCAGGTTTAACTCCCTGCACGAAAATGTGCAACCACTTATTGTTAAGGAATTGCCTGAATACGGATATGGAACTACAACTTGAACAATTTTCTCTTTTAATTGCAGGTTCCGGAACCAAGACCGGGTCTTTGTGCGAATGACTCAACAACACTTCCAGATCAATACTACTACTTTGTTGGACTTCATTCCCTTATGGATGAACCGGTGCAACCGATTTACGGGCGTCCGGTCTTGACTCAATCCACGGAATCTCGTCGACTTACGACTATTGCAATTCATACAAATGCGACGACACCGGACGGCTCCCAATACGATGTTTTATTCATTGGAACAGGTTTGTTTTTCAATTTGATCATCCCAATCATTTTTTCATGGGCAGGATGTTATTTTTAGAAGTACATAAATAATTGAAATATGTGGAATTGCATATACCGATTTGAAGCAGAGTATTGCTTTTATATTTTTCAATATATTTATGGCTAGCATTAAAACTGTTTGCATGAGAAAATTACAGTGTAACATACTTGCATGCTACGTTTGTCTTGCAGAAAGTGTGTGGACCTACGGCGTTGATAGTTCAGTTCGAAGACTAGAATAATCTTCTTCATAAAATTTCAATTAAGTGTAAATGTAATTTCTACTAAAAGCATTTTCATCTCATGGGTGAAGGCGAAGGTGTATTTGTCATTCAAAGCGGTTGAATGGAAGCATCGCTCGGGCTTTATAGAAAAGTCAGTCCCATTTAGTTTGGATGAAAAGATTCCGGTTTTGCAAAAGAGAGGAGGGGAGGGGGAAACTCCAAACCCATTTGTCCATAGAAGGAAAGTGTATAAGACGGGAGCGGAAGGTGTTTTATTTGTACTAGATAGGAAGTAATTGTGTGGTGGATAATGGGTCTCATGACCGTATCGATTAGTATCATTCTAAAGGGCCATTATGTATTTATGGGCCTGAGGTTGACTGGAGATCCAGACACAATGGCCATTGGTTGACAAAATACTCGCCCACACCATCAAGTCTATTATCCATTACTCAAATTCATCCCCATAATTACCAACTCATTTAATTTCAGATGATGGGAAAGTCTTGACGGCCGTAAATGTTGGAAAAGAAACAATGAAAACAGTTATCATCCATGAGATCCAATTCTTTAAGACTCCAGTCCGGGAAATGCTATTCATTGGCGGAAGTCCACCCAAGCTCTTGATTGGCTCTGACGAAAATTTAAAATTAATCACCGTGCGCCAGTGTTTTACATCACGGATTAAATCATGCAGGTATGGTGAATCGAATAGACTTGTTTACTAACCCATATCTATCACTTTCCCGGCTTTTATCCCCTCCCGCTTTCTAATTAGTCTAATGGAACGGGGAAGTTGTTTGTCGGTGAAAGGTGGGACCAATCTACCATGGGGTACAACACCCGGTTCCTGGAAGAGATGAGAAATGGAGGGGAGGATACAAAATATTTACTTGGAATCCTTGTGTTTTTTTGGTAGTTACTCAGAACAGTTTATTGTTTCTTTGTTTTACTACATGTATGTTCTTATTTGTTTGCACGTGTTTTGTCTGGCATATAATTTAACTTTATATAAAGTAAAGTGTCAAGGTTGAGATCAAATAAACGGCACTAGTTTACTTGGTTGTTTTAAAGGATTTAACTTTAAATTTAGCGCCATATTAACGACAGGCCAAATAATGAATTTTGCTTTATTTACATTTCCAGTGACTGCATCGCACTTCAAAGCCCTTACTGTGCTTGGCATAAACGAGAATCCAAATGCGTGGCAATTCCACTTGATAAACCCGTATCAAAACGTGAATATTTGCAAAGTATAGTGACTGGGAGTCATACGGAGTGTGCGAAGTCAAGTGCAGGCTCATCAGGCCCCGGTTCAGGGAACACAATTCCATCAGAGTCGGCCAAGAGTAATTCAAAGTCTGTTGTGGTTGAACCGAGCGGAAGTCAATCCATTACGATTCTATCAGAAGCTGGACATCCTGCAAAAGACGTAAGTTCAACAACAGGGGGCACATTGGGCCTTCCACTGGCTATTTATTTACTCTCTTTTATTTGGAATTGGAGGCAAGAGTCGCGTATTTCCGACGGCCAAAGCGAATTTAGTTGGCAGGACAGATAAGGGAGGAGGAAGAGAAATTGGGAAGGCTTTTCCTCTTTGGTTTCTTTGTGAACATAATGAGTTAATTTTATTTGGATGTCTTCTTTTTGTGACAATGGTGTGTAATTCCAGTTAACTTGAATTGATACGTGTTGCATTTATCACAGTGAGAGAAGGGGACTTGGATACCCCAAGGCTATTATATTGTCCTTCTGATAATATAAGTATAAACTTTTTCCTGTGAACATTTAATTGCCTTTTATACTGACATGTTAATTCCCAAATTTCCTTTTCCGGTATTTTAAAGTTGAGCGGGTGGGATTCTCCTCTACGCTTGAAGCCAGACGCAAGACTAATTACTTTTCCTGAACCAAATGGTGGCTGATTAATCCGGGCTCTAATCCTTCCCTTGATAAATGACGATTAATGGTTTTAATCTTCTCCAATACTTTTAGTAAATGTGATCAAATTGTAACTATCCTCCATGTGTGTTTTTGTATGGGGAGCAGGTGGCGAGTGAAGGCCCCATCGTTGTTGGACCGAGACGAGAATCTTACACTGCAGAAACACTATCGATTGCTGTAGGTGTTGGATGTATTTGTGCCGTTTTACTTGGATTTGGTGTTGGGTGGGGATGTGCAAAGAGGTGTAGAAAGGATCATGATAATATTCCTTATCCAGATACAGGTAAAGAAATAAATGAATTTTTAATGCATAGTTTAATCGGCTGGCTGTAATATTGATTTCATTATTTTTGGACAGATTATGAATACTTCGAGCAGCGCCATAACTTAAACATCAACACGTAAGTTTACGTTTGATGATAACACATGTTTTGAATCTAACATGAGGAATATGAAATTATATTATATTTGTCAATATTTCATTTATTTAAAGGAGGTTGGTTGGCGATGGGAAGGAGGAAGCTACATATGCCGAGCCCGTATTGGATTCTGGTAAAAATGGAAATGTAATGCAAGGCTCACATCATCCACCGGTATCATCATCAACAAGAAACGACCATGTTTCACTTTGCCCAACCTTATGGTCGGGATATGTATAGGTAAGTAAGCCCCACATAGTTTATCAATGAATTTGAAGTATTATCAAAATTAAACACAAACATGATCGTCTTAAGTCGACATTTCCCATCATTTGCAATGAGCTAGAGTTTTCTTATTAGACTCAAGAAGGATGGGGAGTAGCATGTATTTCATTTCACGGTTTCCTTCAGAATTCATTTCCTTTGAAAATTTAATGCGAACCTTGCTAAGGTATAATCTTTTTCTTTGCTGACGACGGGACATCCACCTGATACCTTGCAGCAGCATAGCAGTCGCGGTGAAGTAGCATTGGGCTGGTTCACTAAATCTGTGAACTCTTCTTCTTTTCTCACAGGTTTGAAGGAGATTTAAATTCACAAAGAGGAAGAGCCTCAGATGCATTCGGCAGCTTAAGACCAGGTGGTGGAATTCACTTGGATGGATTTACGACATCTCATCATTTGCCACCGTCGAATCAATCCCAAGGGTGTCCTTCCCGATGGCTACGGAACTGCGAGATCTGTGAAAAAAGTTTATCTATGAGATGAATCCTGTTACTAAAAATGGCGTCTGGTGGACGAAGGACGAGCCCCTTGACCGTCTATTCGAAGTATGCGCAAGTCCCTTATGAGGACTATCAAAGTGTTTCTTACCCCTTTAGCGGCGACGGTGATTTTCTTAAGAGTTCTAAAAAATGTGGTGCCCTTTGTTTGGAGGGGCATTTCTTAGGATTTAGCAGTGCCATTTCGATTTTGAAAGTCTTTAATTTAATAAGTAACACTAATTAGTTACTGCTGTAAATTTCTTCCACTTATCAACTTTTGAATGTGTATTGTATTTGGTTGTCTTTAATTCTGGCCCTCCAATATTAAATAGACTGAACTTCTGACTGGCACAGGGATGGGTCTGAAAAACCTGTCAGCTAAATACAAAATCTCAACAATCAGAGAAACAAGATAGACTAATCCGTGCAATCAGTGATGCTGTAGAATTGTTAACTGTTAAATTGATGTTAAATCTTACTTTTGGCTCTGTAGTTCTCAATTCTGCTTACGAATTTTATTGATGATGAACAAAGCTTTTGACTTTCGTGAGCAATTTACTCTACTCAACTAAGCAAATCTAGTCGTTTTTGGAAGTAATTTAAACAAATTGTACTCAGAGTGTGAGTTCTTGTTGAAATTCTTGCTTCCGGTGACAAGTCTATTGCCAAAGGATGTTAGATGTTATTTCCTCAAGGCTTTGATGTCCCTTTTGAAATGTGCCGTATTTAATATAATTTCCACATATTTTATAATTTTGTAACTTACGGAATGATGTACTCAAGATTTGTGTTGAATTGTATTGTGTTCTCAACCTGGCAATACTTGTACAATTATGTGCAGCTAGTTTGACTTATCTTTTCTAACTAAGCCATTACGGAGTATGGATAATTAATTAAACATTAAGTAAATTAAGTTGTGTAATTTTTATATAATACGTACGTGCTTATAGGGGAATTTTTTAGATCCACTCTCCCTTCATTCTCGCTTCATGTGGTCAGTTGGTCTAGCAATATTGAGGTTTAGAATGGAGGTGAAATTAATGATATTAATTAATGACTCTTGGGTGTGAAATTAATCAACTCATCAGCCAGTTAATTTTGACTGGAATGCGTCTTGGTCACTCTTTGCGTAATTTCAAAGATTTTTTGAATGTTGAAGCTATGTGTAAAATATACGCATTAATAATTAAAACGCATATCGCCCATTAAATAGTTTAGGAATGAATGGACCGCTTCTGAAATCTGGTATACGTATATAAAGGGAGTTGGAAGATGATTTTTAATTGACTGACTTGGACTTGGGATTCGTTCGTCAAGTTTTAGATCCCCCGTTAAAAAATTCAATTGAATACTCATATGCTACCTACTCCTAGCCGAGTAGCAGGATCTAAGATTAAAGGTATACATGTAAATACAAATACATTAACATGGTTTTTTTGTACATTGTAAATAATTATTGTGAGTCAGAAATGATGCTCCTCCTCCTTTGTGGCGTCGCGTCGTCTTAATGCAAGTAAATCTAGTGATATAGATGAGAGAAGAACGGCCTTTAATCATTGCACACGTGAGCATTGTTGCGCTGCTGTGCAAGTAAAATGCCTAGGTTTGTAGATTTTAGATTCGAATGTTTTCCAATGTGGATACGGCGAGAAAGGTTAGTTTTACGATACACACAGAAATAAAAATCTTTTTCTTGTCAACAAAAAGCGCAGATTCTTTCTTTTTAAATCCACAGATTTTATTTGCATTGAAGAAAAATCTATAAAAATAGCACGAATATTGCTTCGATTACTTGTAATAGGAATGAAAACCAGGTTGGGCCTGTCGGAGCCGATTGGTTTTTCCAATTTCTCATTGTATGTATAGACATCCCTCTGGTTTATGCAATTTGAAATTAAACGATACCAGTATACTCCAAATAATGTCACTAAATTAACTTGAAAAGACTTGTTTCATGGGAAGCTTTTGCATGCAAAATTTTCAGAATAATTAAAATAAACCAATGCGTTAAGAGGTGGTGGAAAATTCTAATGCTATCAACCAACCTTCAAACCTGGTCCCATTAAATTTGTACGACTCAAGTAAGTTGAATCACAATTGCAAAGAAGTCTGCATTTGCAAAAGTCTTAGTGACAATTAAAATAAGTTGAATTTCCTGTTTGTTGGCCAAGCTGGACTTATACAACTATTCAGAAACACTATATATAAACGCAGGAGCAGGAGGCAGGATTCCTTGACCGCCGCGCCGGGAAGATTTATGAATTGTGCGTGGACAATGAAAGGACGTGCTATTTGTAGGAGGAAGTTCGCTGCATCGTTTGCTGCCATACTAATTGTAGGGCATTTTTATTCACAACTTTATTCATACTAAAAAATGCATGAATCTATAGTCAGGTATATCTATTCTGGGTAGTTTCATAAAAACACAATTGGCGGATTGGTATCTCATTTTAGCAAAAAATAATTGCATTTATGTTTAAAAAAACTATTTTTGAAATAGTTTCCTAAATTGTATCAAGTTTCCATAAGTTCCCAAACCCAAGTTTCCGGGATCCGGGAGCATTCACTGGAAATGTTCCCGCAAACTTATTTCCCGGGATTTTCCTGTCCCTGTTTGCGAACAGTGCAGAATTTGCAACAAAAATTTACGCACGGTCATTGTCGGCACATGCATAATGCAATTTAAGAGTAAGTCAAACCAGAAATACTGGTTCAAGTAAACTACCTTCACCTGGAATTAAAAGAAGATCCTCAGATTTTGCACGTGTTGCTTTGCTTGTGTGCTACACCAATTTTCTCATTGCCTGGAAGATTTTTCAGCACGCAACTTCGCCTTCATTTTGTAGTCTGTCGGTTTTCAAAAAAAGACTTCAAATATTTTTTTTGAGTTGTACAGCGCAATCATACTTAATTGTGCGACTCAAATTGCACAGTGCATAATTTTAAGTTTAGACGCGCAATGTTGGGAGTCAAGCGGGAGCACTTGGTGGTTGTCGGTGCCGCTCGTCGGACTGGGAATTCATTTCGGAGGAATTTGGCGGACAACGATCGTGGCTGTCCGGAAGACCTTCGGGAAGATACAATTTGGCAGGATCTCCGCACCATTTTGGATGAGGCTTTGAATAGTGCAGGTATACAAGGTTGTATATGCACCATATTTCACATTTTATAGCTCTAAAATACATTTATAAAAAAAACTAATTAGGCCAGCCTTAATTATGCAAAATTATTACAGTTTGTCATTTGTTTTCCATTTGTCTTATTTGCTTCATTTGACCAACTTGTTCCATTTGTCCCATTGGTTCTATTGTTCCATTTGTCCCATTTGACCATTGTTCCATTTGTCCAGTTTATCCCATTTGTTCCATTTGGCCAATTTGCCCAATTTGTTTCATTTTATCCAGTTTATCCCATTTGTTCTAGTTTTCCCATTTGGCCAATTTGCCTCATTTATTCTATTTGTCCAAATTTCTTCACTTGTCCCATTTGTTCAATTTGCCAACATTTTAACAATTTTGCCAAATTAACAAATATGAAACCTTATTAAAATTTTACACTGATAAACTACTTGGCTCATGAAACAAACTCAACCTAAAACACAAATGTATTTTGAAAGTTAAATTCTGTCCATAATAACGTAAAAATGCGAATTGTAATTAATCGCTAGTCTGTCGTAATACCGGCAAACCGGCGCGGCGGAGAGGCGCCGGCAGTAGTGGTAGTCTATGAAGAACTCGTACCCGTACCCATTAGCCTTGCCTTGGTGACATGAAACAGGGAACTTGCTATTAAATCAAGCCATTCAGATGTAATTGTCTGCTCAATTCTTTTATAGGGCGCACACGCACATGGCGACAACTAGGTACATGACAAATGTAATGCCAAGCCGCTTTTAATTAAGAAGTTCAAGGATATCGAGCTGAGGACGGATTTACTACTACACATGTTGCATCATATCTCTTGCTGCGATTTTAAACTGCTGCCTACCAAATGAAAAGCGCATCTTGAACTCTCTTAAGTAAATTTAAAGTGAATTTAGGACATTATGCAAATACGCAAAGCAAAAACTTACGAGCCGCCATTCGTGTATTAATTATACCATTTTATTTTACTGCTTGCTTTCCAACAAATATGCAAACCCAAATCACCAAATGCAAATATCACATCCACGCTGAGCATAATAAGCCTTTAAGCTAGATTTGGTTCAGTATAACAAAATCAGTTTGCCCATGGCATGGACCTATTAATAAAATCCGACATATTAAATATATTGTCGGAAATAAATTCAAATTCAAAGACAATTCGCTAAAAATGCAGCTATAATTTTGGGGCATGTTGTGAATGCTGCTTCTCCAGGTTTGGAGCTCCTGAGTACATCCAAAGCGGGAGTGTTCGTCTGGCTTGAATCGAAGGACCTAAGGGACGAATTTCGCAACAAACCCTCCCTGCTGTTCGCCAAAATCTCGGACGTCGATGATGTCACTGACCTTAAGGTGTACAGCAGTGAGTCGGAGGCATTGGAATCTGGATCGGAAGAACTGTTCAAATGTACCCGAGATATCTCAATTGTGATTGGCGGGTACAAGGAAAAACCTAGAAAAACATTGAAAGAAGACTTTGGAGTACAGAATGAAGGTATTTAACTAAATTAACCAATTAATTGACTGTTTTTCTTAGTGTTCGTTGTTAGTGTGATTACATTTTGTGTGTTGGGATGTAGGTCTCAAGGCCCCTTCTTGGGTGGCACTTGTACTTCAAAGGGGTTCACAGATACCGCGGCGGAACTACGGCATCTTAACGCTTGAGAAATTCCGGACGGCTGGTTCAAACGGTTTGAGTATTTCTTCAATTGTGGAAACATTTCTAACATCGAGTGGAGCAAAAGAAGGTGTCTATGGAAACGTCTTGGCCTCAAGATCTGGGGTCAGCAACGATGAAAGAGCAGCTTTAGGTGGCTACGGCAATTATGGCTTAACAGTGGCGGACAATATGGACGAGGCGGCTCAAGTTTTTCCACAACTGATTGTTGGGGCTGGAAGGACAAATGCAGAGGTCGTAACAAAGCTTCAGCGGGTAAGTCAGAGTCTATCATTTTGTATTTAATTTCCTGAAATAAATCTGCAATATTTTGGCGATAGGAAATGCATGTCTCTAATATGCAAAATATTGAATGCTTAACAATATGATGTGACATTTGTTCGTTTATTTAGTTGAAAAACTCGACGGAGGTTGATCCAAATCGGGACATGGATTCGAACGAGCGTAGCCAAAACGCGAGGGGATACCTGCTCAGTGACTCTGAAGGAGATGCAATTCAAGTCAAATCGGTATTAAGCATTTTATATATCTTTTATTGCTGGCTTCTGGAACCGCCGATCAGGCCAGTAATGCTCAATAAAGCCAGGGTTTGACATTCTGACTTATCATTTCCGTAATGCGATAAATTAAAAAATTGGTTGCCCTGATTATAAAGATAAGCCCTTCATTACATCAAGCAAAATTTGCTTTTCCCAGGTTGCAGTCTTGAATGTTGAGAAAGTCTGCTAATATAAACGAATGCTTGTGTGTTTCCAGGTGCGGCCTGGACCGCGACCACCCATTTGGGTTTTATTTCCAGGATGGGGATCTACCGGTGGTGATGTGCGGAGTTGCATGGTAATTCCCCAATTCCGAGCCTCCATTCAGAGATCAGAGCAGATCATTCGTTCCATCAGTGGCGAAAATCTGTTGGAGCTTATAAATGCGGGATCTGGAAAAACCTACTTCCAAATTTGTGTTCTCAATGTGGCAATTCAGGCAAGTTCGAATACCTAAACTTTGCATGTATAGCGCATCTAGGCGAAAGGTAAAGTGTTTATATTACACTTGTTTGCATCTATGTCTTCAAAAATGGATTTTTGTAAAGTAAAATTAAACTGAATGAATGGGAAGATAGATGAATCCAATGTAAATCGCAGCGCCAATGGAATAGATGATGATGTTTTCTCTGCCATCTTGCTATTCAGTTCTGGTCTACAGAATCGTAATAACCGTAGCTCATTTGAGGATTTAAAAATATGGGTTTCAAATGTGATATCCGCAATGAAATTGAAAGGTGTAGTACATGTAATTATTTATCATTCATTGCCCAGGTTGCATTTGTAGACACGCTACACAGCATCGGTCTCTCCATTGATGGGATCATTGGTCACTCCAGCGGGGGGATTGTGGCGGCCTACGCAGATGGTTCTTTTACGCTGGAGGATTCCTTCCGCGTGCTACACCTCATTGCAGGAACCTTTGAGAAATTCACTGGGGAGGAATGGTCAATGGCTATCGTCGCTCTAACCTGGGAGGAAACCCTTGCTACCTGTCCACCGAACGTCCACCCGGTGGTCCACAATAGCGAGCGGAACGTGACTGTAGCTGGTCCCGTCGAAGCTATCCAATCCCTATTATCTATGCTTCGAATGGAGGGTGTGTCTTGCGCCGAGCTGAGCAGTGCTGGCATTGGATTCCATTCCCCTCAAATGGAGCCTAGCCGGCCTGAGCTGATAAAGGAGCTGGATTTGATTTTGCCGTCTCCAAAATTTAAGTCCAACCGCCTGATTTGTCTTGGCTCAAACGGACCAGTCGCTGTGGGCACGGACTACGTTGTTAGAAAAATCATGGAGCCGGAGCGATTTTTTCCGGCTTTGAAGTCTTCGGTTCCGGCAGGCAGCATTGTACTGGAGATTGCAGCCTTACCTCAACTTCAAGGGTATATTGCACAAACTTTGGGATCCTCTGCTAAGCGACTATGTGTCATGCCGGCAGATAGCGCGGATCCTTTGCTGCATTTTTTGAAGACACTGGGAAGGATGTGGAATGAAGGTGTGGATCTGAGTTCGGGATGTGGATTCCTAAGGTCACCACACACACTGTGTACTCCAGATAATGAAGGTCAGCATTTCTCCTGGGCATCTGCAATTAAGGTACATATCTGATGAATTATCAATGATATTATTTTTAATCATACTTTCAATGCAAAATGTATTGAACTGTAGGAGGCCAGGCTGGATAATCCACTTCACCGCGCATGCGTCGAAGGAAATATAGAGGAATTGGAGAACTTTATAAAGTCAGGCGTGGATTTAACAATACGTTGTCAGGTGAGGATCTGGGATCTGGCTTGCTTCGTTATGGCATGACGAACATCGAAAATTAGTAGTTGTAGCATATAACAGTAAGTCAGTGCAATTAACTAATTGTCTATATATATTGTTTTTAATGAAGGACGGTTACGGTTGTATTCAACTCAGCACTGCTGCAGGTCAGTATGATGTTGTAAAATCCCTGATGACTGCAGGTGCACCAATCGACTCACATGATAATTTGGTAAGGCACTTTTAAATTTAAGTACCAACATTTTTAAAAGAAAACCGTGGATTATGAGTTAATGTGGTGACTCACAGTACGGAAACACTGCACTCCATGAGGCAGCTTGGAGGGGATACTCTGCTCTTGTCCGCGCCCTTAGCAATGATGCCACTGTCCAATCCACCAATAGGAGGGGTCAAATCCCGCTTCATTTGGCTGTTATGGCTGGCCATTTGCAATCCACAAAGGAACTTCTGCGAGCTGGCTCAATGCAAGATGCACTCGACGCGGATGGCAATACTCCACTTTCATTGGCGCAAAGGTAAATGTTTACACGTTGTAGTTCAGTTCAATTTCCGATTGCTGTTACCGTTTGGATTTGTCTATTTTTCTTGGTTGCACATACAACTTTTATGGCGGTGCTTGGTGCATAACACATACTCATCGAAAGGATAATTCCGCTTTTAAAATTAAAATAATCTCAATATGCGTGATTGTGTTTCTTTAACTTGTATTAATTCATCTAGCTAATCTTATTCTAGATCCGGCTCCAAAGATATCGTGGGCCTATTCCAACCTATCACTTCGACCGCATCGGACTCTGGACATAAACCGTCACCCTGTATCGATCTTCCGGGTCAAACTATCACAAGTCTAGCCGGAACATCAGGTCTCTCAAGCACATCACAATGGAACTCCCACTCACTGGACACAGACATACAAGACTACATTCCAGTATCTTTTGGAGAACCAGGCCAAGGCCCCAGCTGGACGGAAATTGAAAAACGGAGCATCATCCTATCCGAAAAACTTCAAAACTCTCAGCATTCACCACAAACCAAAGGAGCCTGCATTTACTTAGGTTTGGGTGAGCATTTAGTTACAGCTCTGGTGACAGTCACGCGCTTTGCAATTCCATTTGTATATATTAATCCTAGCAGCAGTTCGGAATGGGTAGAGCACGTCTTGACTGAAACAGCATTTCCATTCATTCTTACTACTTCTGAGTATTGCCACCTATTTAAATCAGGGTTAAGTATTGTAGCATTGGATGATTTAGTCGAGGAGCATGGTACATGCCTGAGTGCTGCACACGCATGCGTGTACGATGCTCCTAATGAGGTTTCTTGCATCATTTACGAACGTGATCAGGTACCAGGGCCCATGTATTCCGTTACCCATTCAGAATTTCACTCTCAGGTTCAGGAGCATGCGAATACTTACAAAATGCATAAAAAACCACGAATTTTTGCTCATTTTCCTGCCGTTGATTTCCTTTGTATTAAAACAGTTCTTGCAGCCGTTGAAACTGGATCCACTCTCACTGTGTTAGAGTCGACAATGACGCCAGACATGGTAGAAACACGACGTGTAGTAAAGGGATACCTTGAAAAATTTGAAGAATTTGACATTTTCTTACTGCAAAGTCAGATAGTCGCGGATTTGGCATATTCACTTGAATTGGACAATTCTGGGACACACATGATCGCCTCAGAGCTAATTTTAGTAGAAAACGAGAATGAGGAGGTAAAATATTTTCGAAATATTCAGGAGTATTTCCCACATGCAACTATTCGGCGATCGGTGGTTCTATCTGGATTCTGTCATTTTGAATTCTGTCATGGCGGGTGCAGTCGAATTGGAAAAATTATTTCCCCGTATAAGGCGTTGGTGTATGACCCAAAGGTTGGAATGGAAATTCCAATGGGTTATATTGGAAATTTGTATTTTTCTGCCAAAAGTGCACGTCAGGTGTCGGTCTTGATTCCAACTCAAAACTTGCTAATTGCCCTTCCGAAAGGAGAATTTGAACTCGTGTACAAAAGTTCATCAACCAATAGGGAAATAGATGACGAAATTCCATCACAATCTCAATATTTTCTCCCACTCCAAAAGGGGCGTGGCTCTGAAGCTCAAGACGATGACGTCACTGAGCATCCGGCAAACCCACTCGAGGAGCGAATCCTCACAATTTGGAAATCTGTCTTGGGTTTCCACAAGACTTTAGACTCTGTGAGCATGGGTCAGAATTTCTTCAGTTTGGGAGGCTCCAGTATCTCCTCCCTACAAATAGCGGCCACTGTTAGCTCAGAATTTAGCATTCCTATTGAGATCCAACATGTCCTTAAACACCCAACGATTAGGAGTTTTGCTAGTTTTATTTCCACAAATTTTGAATTTGAAGTTGGCCGCGAGGAGAATGGTACTGGTTCAGAATTTTGTTCAGATGGAATTATTGTAAAAATTCCAGGGGTTGAAATAGACACTGAACAGATTACAGCCGCTGCTCAGCAAGCATTATTGGGTACGGCGTCTTTAAAAATAGCAGAAAACTCATGTCATAGAATTCTAGAATTTGATGTAGAATATATTGAGGTCATGGACGATTTTGAGTCAGAGCTGAAGGAGCTTCTCCAATCCTGGACGTCCGGTTTAAATCCAGCCAATCCGGTGGTCATTGGAGTATTGCATGGGTTCAGTGATGGATCCCAAAAATTATTTTTTGCATTTCATTCAAGTTCCTTCCCGAATTTCTCTTATCCAAAATTTATTAACGCGTTTTTCCAAACGTTTTACGAATCACGTTTAATTCTAACCTCAATGTCAAGAAGTTTTGGAAATGGCTCGGAATTAGAAGCACTGCCATTAAATTTTCTGGGACAGCTAAGCGTAGATGACACACTTTCTGCCATTGAGTCCTCCAATGACATGTACAGAACCGAGTTACTGGATTTGATTTTGGCGGCTATTTGCCACGCGTCTGCCTCAAAATATTCTATTTCTCATATTAGAAGTCGAAGGGGGCTTACGCCTACGCCATCTGTACCCTATTCCATCCCTGACCTTTTCAAATATCTTCAAGGGTGCGCTACCAAATATCCGAATGCGCAAATTTCTAAGCTATGCACCTACATTGAGGGTGCACTGGATGTGCAATCGAATGACAACACGGCACCAGAGCAAAAATTTCTTGTGGTGGCAAATGCAGACTTAAATTCATATTTCCTTCACTCCGCCATCTATGATGGAAAACTTACATTTTATTCTACTACTACGGACTTAAATTTCACGCCATTCATTGAAGCTCTGCAAGCAATTGTGGAGGAGACTCGGCCGCCCCCTAGCGGCAGTATCTGGAAATTCCATGCTAATAGCTTGCAGGCCGGTCTTGTGTATCACTCCCTAATCCATCCAGATGACACGGCTTACACGGTGCAGGTTGTCCTAGAATACGGTAACAGCAATCAGCCATTGGACTCACAGCGGCTGCGCCGAAGCTGGCAAACGGCAATGGAAGTATTCCCTGGCCTCCGAGTCCATTTCGAATGGGAGGAAGCGGAGGGAATTCAAATTGTAGTAGGGAGTGAGATAGGCGCCAAATTCAACTTTGAGGAGGATTTGAGCGGGAACTCAAATCTGGCGCAAATATTAGAGCGGGATCGAGCAATACTTTATGATTTAAACAAAATGGGATTATTTAGAGTCTACTTGTTGAAAAAACAAGATTCTGCTGAATACTACTGCGTCATTAGCTTTCATCATAGTATTTTGGATGGATGGTCACTTAGGAATCTGATGGACTTTGTACATGCGCACTACGATGGTAAAGGGTCCTACAAACCGGCGTCGGACTACGCATTTTTGGACTCCCTGGAATATTTTGAAAATTCCGCGCATCATTTGGAAGCTGAAAAATATTTCTCAGAGGTGGCAGGCAAGTGTGGTGCTGAGGGATTGGACCTGAGCGGCATGTACTTGAGCACGGCGGGAAATTTGAATCTTAGAGACGTCACGCGTGTAAGTATTCCAATGGAATATGAGTTTAGCATTGGTGCAAATGATGTTAGGTACCTAAGGGCCGCTCTGAACTCCAAAGGGCTTACAATGAATTCAGCAACCCTTTTCGCATGGCATAAGGCGCTTAGTGTTTTTTCAGATGCTGAGTCCACATCAGTGGGTGTTACCTTGTCAGGAAGGGGGATTCCCATAGATGGCGTCCAGGACTCGGTAGGCTTGTATATCAATACCCTACCACATTATGTTAATCAGGCGGGAATTGCAAACATTGAATTGTTAGATGCGATAGAGTTAGTTCAGAGTGACGTCATCAACGCGAGTAAATACTCAGCCGTCCATTTAACTAAAATCCAAGAGCGGGGGATCAGATTATTTGAATCGCTGTTTGTGTACGAAAATTTTCCGGAATTCAGCACAGCGTCGACATTGGGAAAAAGTACAAAATTCTTAAAGGCAATCCAACATTTGAACTACCCGTTAAGTGTGATTGTTATGGAGAAAGGCGGGAAGATTTTATTTACACTAAAGTATGCTGGAGAAATATTTGATCCAGATTTAATTCCAGGATTTGCTGAAACTTTTAAAAATATTATCAAACAGATGGGTCGTACACCCAATCAAGCAGTTAGTCGCTTGGCACACTTAGATAGGACAAAATGGATGCAACATGTTATTCATCGTAATATGAATTTCCCACGCACACTTGATCATGCGCTCCTGCAATCGACAGTCCATTCTTTGTTTGAGGAACAGGTTCAAAAAAATCCAAACAAAATCGCCATTGTTTTCAACAACGTTTCGCTCACCTACCAAGAATTGGATGAACGCGCTAATTCATTAAGTGCCAAAATTCTAAACCTGCGAAAGTCATCCAGTCCATTTGTTCTCCTGTACTTAAATAGGGATGAATCCATTTTGATATCCGTTTTGGCAGTTTTGAAATCCGGACTTGCATTTGTGCCTATTGACACGGAGTTCCCTGAGTCCCGCATTCAACACGTAGTAAAGGATACGGGTGGTGGATGTATGATACTCACAAACGAAGAGCACGTACCCTTATTTGAGCGATTGCTGCTAACCGACGTACCAATATTACAAATTCCTCTGGAAACTGATATAATTTCAAAAATCACAATGCCGCGTGCCCCATGCCAATCCAACAACTTGGCATACTGCATCTACACGTCAGGGACTACAGGGGAACCTAAAGGTGTTCTAGTAGAACACAGCGCAGTCGTGAATACAATCCTAGGTTTCTGCTCAACCACCTACGATAAAAGTGACCCCTCGGCCGTAATTACTACAATTTCCTCTTCATACGCGTTCGACGCGTTTTACTTGGATTTTTTTGCACCCCTCTCACTAGGTGGCACTGTTCACCTCCTCTCCACAGAACTAATAAGGGATCCTATTCTATTGGGTAACTATGTTCTGCGTAATGACATATCCTATTTGCATTTAAGACCCTCCATCTTGCCAAATTTACCCAGGGAACTGGCGTACCCAAATTTGAAGGGTATTGCTTATGGTGGGGATACTTGTAATGTTGATGCTGTCAACTATTGGTCTAAAAAAGTACGATTATTTAATCGCTACGGACCAACCGAGGCCGCCATCTGTGTGACAAATAGACAAATGCGAGGGAATGACGTAAATGTAATTGGCATGCCACTACCAAATGTGACAGCCTACGTTTTGGACAAGTACGGGAATCCACTGCCAGATGGTGCCATTGGTGAGTTATGGGTAGGTGGGCATTGTTTAGCCCGCGGCTATTTGAACCTGGAGGAATTGACTGAATCTAAATTTAAGAGAAATAAATTTCAAACTTGGCGGGAAAAAGAATGTGGATTGAACTCTAGGATCTATGCTACGGGTGACTTGGTTCGTAGGGACACAGAAGGTAATCTTCATTTCTATGGGCGACGAGACACCCAAATTAAGATTTTAGGCTACCGGGTGGAATTGGCGGGAATTGAAAAAGTTTTGAGCGGCTGCGTTGGTGTGAAAACCTGTGTGGTGGATGTGAGACGGAGAGAATTTGAAGGAGTCGAGGTTCAAACATTGACTGCATACTACGTGGCGTCAGACACACGCGCATGTGTAGACACAAATACTGATTTTGAATATTTTTTCCCGCTGTTAAGCGCCATTCTTCCGTCATATATGGTCCCAAGTTCATTTGTTAGGATTGACTCTATTCCTGTGAAATCTAATGGTAAAATAGACCGCAGTGCCTTACCAGATCCAATCATGGCCACCATGGCTTCAGTGGTAAAACCGCGGAATGAGCTAGAAGTAAAAATCCATGCAATTTGGTCAGCTGTGTTAGGTATTCCTAAGGACAGCTTTGGCATTCGAGACAGTTTCTTCCATTTGGGCGGGAACAGCGTTGTCTGCATCCAGGTGGCCGGGAAGCTGAGGACGGAGCTTCAGTTGCACGTGACCGTCAAAAATATTTTTGATACTAAAACCATTCAGACATTGTGCGATACCGTTCTAAAAACAGCTACACAGCTTGTACCATTAGAGGATGAGCTTGAGCCCCTTCAGGGCTCCTTTCCTCTCCTTCCAATTCAATCTTGGTTTTTTGATCAAAATATGACGTCATTCGATCATTGGAATCAATCTATTTTGGTAAACGTACCGAAATTGGATGTACAAAAATTAGCGAAGGCTTTGGTAGCCCTGGAGGAGCGCCATGACGCCCTACGCCTCACATTTAATACGGACAAACGGTATCAGACTTACAATCCTACAAAGTCGTGGGCAAATTATTTACATGTGTTAGACGTATCCAAATTGGACAGTGAAAAAGAGCTGGAATCCGTACTAACGGAATGGCAGTCGACCTTTGACCTTCAAAATGGTCCAATGTATACTGTAGGATACCTACATGGGTTTCAGAATCAAAGTGTTGGCGCCAAACTCTTCCTAGCCGCTCATCATCTTGTGTGTGATGCTGTCAGTTGGAGGATTCTTATCCAAGACATTAAAGACCTTTACGAAGGTACATTTGACCAAAATTGTCGGAAGGGCTCCAGTTACCGAACGTGGGTCAAGGCAATAGAGGCCTATAGCGAACATAATATTGAAGAGTTATTTTACTGGCAGAATACCGTGGATCAATGCGTAGCCAATGACGTATTTGCGGACCTCACTACTGAAATAGTACCATTAAGTACCACAAGCTTCTCCTTGGAGAAGTCATCGAGTAAATTGTTGGTTCAAGATTGTCACGCCATCTATAATACGCAGATCAACGACATTCTGCTCACAGCCGTAGGGTTAGCATTGTCTGATGTTACGAAGGGTACACAGTTTGGTATAACTCTGGAAGGGCATGGCCGAGAGGAGGATATTTCTGACAATATTGACCTTAGCTGCACGGCAGGGTGGTTCACAACAAAATTTCCTGTTATTTTGACCGTTGACTCTGCTGATATTCGAGGAAGTATTGTTTCTACTAAGGAGTACCTAAGAAGCGTCCCACACAAGGGCATTGGGTATGGGACCCTTATAGGATATGAGACACCGTTGCCTGGCGTGCTCTTTAATTTCCTTGGAAATTTATCTAATGATAGCTCCAAGGACTGGTCTGTAACTGATCTTTCCGCCGGAAGTGGGTGGCCCATCCATCCTTCTGGTGAATCCCCTGACGCATTCTTGACGATTATGTGCTACACGGCGGATGACGTCATGTATTTCAATATAAAATCTAAAATAAATTTAAATTTTGCTGACTGTTTCCGAGAAGCTTTGAATAACATTGTGGCTCATTTCTCCACATCAAGAAGAAAATATTTGACAATCAGTGATATAGATGGGGTAACTTCTGTGGGAAATTTGAACCGTATTCAATCTGATAGGGAAATAGATGGCGTTTTCCTTGCTAATAGCTTGCAGCAAGGATTTATTCATCATTCTCTTCTGCATTCGGCCAATCCGGATGACTCCTACATTGTCCAGCACATGTGGAAATATGGGGTAGCTGTTGATCATGAGCACTTAAGGTTTGCTTGGGCTAAAGCAGCTCAGAAATTCCCATCCTTAAGGCTTCGCTTCAGTTGGGAGGAAGAACTTCTTCAGATAGTGGATTCATACAATGCGGGTAATTTTAAGATAGCTCTGCGAGATCTTAGCGGATTGGCTGATTCGGATCAGGTGACGACAATCAGGGAGGCACAGGAGTTGGATAGAAACACACCCTACGAATTAGACAAAGGGTCTCTTTTTAGGGTCTACTTGTTCAAACTCAATTCCAATGCAACGATGTGCCTCTTTAGTTCTCACCACGCCATTTTTGATGGGTGGAGCATACCTATTCTTATGAAAGAAGTACATCAAGTTTATCGCGCAGCGCAAGCGCACAATTCCACGTCTATCCCTTGTGAGGATGTAGCTTATCTTCAAGGTCAAAAATACATCCAAGAGCATTGCTTGAGTGACTTAGAAGAATATTGGAAGCCGCGCATGTGCAGTATCGAGGAAAGAAATGAGCTGGTCGGTTTCTTCTCCGAAAATCCACGAAGCAATTCTGTGAAACTCCACAGTCTTAAATCCGTAAAATCTTTCAAGCATTTAATTCGTAAATTTGAAGGTGATAAACTTCGTGCACTTATTGACGCCTGCAAAACTCATTCTGTGACGATGAATGCAATATTTCAATACGCATGGCATCGGATTTTACACATCTTTGGCACGTGTGATGTCACAGTGGGCGGCGTCGTAGTGTCTGGGCGGAGTATCCCAGTGGTAGGCGTTGAGGGGTCAGTTGGACTGTACATTAATACATTGCCGCTGATTGTGGGCCATGGCCATGCGAATACTGTGATGGAAGCAGTACGACTTGTACAGGAATCACTACTTGACCTGGAGGCACATTCCTCAGTGCATTTGGCGGGTCTACAAGCCGAAGGGCTCCGACTGTTTGATTCCATATTTGTGTATCAAAACTATCCGGATATTTTGGGATTTCAAACGCATGCGCAGGATATGGCAATAAGCACACGAGTAGAAACAATTGAAAAAGTGAATTATCCCCTCGTCCTCTCTGTATTGGAAACCCCGTCGGATTTGACCCTGACATTGACATATGCAGATGAAATCTTCCAAGAAGTTGACATCACAAATGTTTTGGACACATTTGAAATCATTTTGGAGCGGCTGATTTCAAATCCGACAATAATGGAATCGGAATTGCAATTAGTCAGCTCGGTGCATACGGAAACTATTGAAAACGTATGGAATGACACTGTCCAGGAATTTCCCGCCTACCAGACAATTCATGGCATGTTTGAAAAAAGCGTTGAACAAGGGCCAGATACCCTTGCCCTCGTCTACGAGGATATTCGCTTAACATATGACGAGCTTAACAAAAAAATTAACCAACTCGCCAGGTGGCTGTGTGACAATTTTCAATTTAGTGGTAATGAATTTATCGGTTTATTCCTTGATCGCTCCGAGTGGATGATAATTGGAATGCTAGCTGTTTTGAAGGCAGGGGGAGCCTACGTCCCAATTGACACAAATCATCCATTAAAACGTGTCAAATTTATCTTAGATGACACGCGACCTAAAGTTGTACTAACAAATCACCGTCATTTGGCTACCTTACACGAATTTGAAGGGGAAACTCAAATTATTGCTTTGGATACCCCAGGAATGCTTCAGGAGCTTAACGTTATCCCAGGGGACAACTTACAAGTCATTGATTCCAGGTGGCTCGCCTACTGCATCTACACGTCTGGTACCACTGGGACACCTAAAGGCGTCCCAATTGAGCACAGGGGTGTCGTCAACACTCTCATTTCGTATTCAAGCATATACGATGACGTCATTCATACTG
>JAAXYW010000923.1:0-27354 GCA_036851895.1 Orthonychiurus folsomi | reverse complement strand
CGGCAATCGCGAATGCAAGGGAAACTTCCTCATGGGTTTTCAAATTTTGCAATTGCAATAGCATTTGCATATCGTATCTTAATCCACTCACTCATGTGGTCATTTTTCATGTTTTTTTTTGCAAAAAACAGTCCGAATTCCCACTAAGTAATTGATAGGCCCCTGTTTACGTGTGAGGGATTTGATTTATTGCATGTTGGATGTCATCCATCCAAATTTGCGTGCGTACGGCGCTCCAAATGTACTAATTATGTGGTTTTGCACGTACAACATACGTACGTACTTACGTAGGTACGTCGTATCCATGCATTTCCAAATTCTAATACAAAATGTCAATTTCAGCCCCAATTCCGCGCATGCTCCAAATAAATCATGCCAATCGGGATGTCGATGTGGTCTGGGTTTCCCCTTGAACATTTGAACTCCATGTGTTTTTGTCCCACATCCGCAAGTCGGTTTTTCATGCCACATGTGTAATGAATCAATTTGTAAAAACTTTTTCTGCAATCATACAATTTGCAAAATTCCTCCTTCTGAGTAGGTATATATGTCTACGCATTTGCATGGCCCGTTATTGGAGAAAGCTGACTAAATTCCAGGAAAAATTCCGTATTGTTTTCCGTGTTTTTCCCATGCCGGCGTGGCCGCGGCGGAGTTGCCCCAATTCCATGGATAATTGCACAAACGAATGGCTCAGAATTTGCGTATTTGCCGATATGCAAATTCTTTTTTGCAGTGATCAGGTTATCGGCGGATGGATTGCCAATTGGCCTCCGCCTCATTGCATCCAATTTCCTCCGCGACCCATTTCCATAACGGTTCCTCCTCGGAAAGAGGTCAGCGACGTCTTTTGGTCATCATGTCACATGCGTCGTCGTCGCGTCCAATGTGTGGTGTATGTACATTGTGTGCACTCAGCATGCATAAACATAACGGCTCATTGTGGCTATGCCAGCCATGCCATGCCATGCTATATCGCATAGCGCCAGTGCGAATACGGGTGTGAGTGCTAAATTTAGTTGGGCCGATCCCGACATTCTTCGGAAATCGCATTCCATCACTTTCAGGAATGCACCAGCAGCGAACAATCAAGTGCCTGTCAAATATACCCATCCGCCCATATATTCTCAGCGCATGCGCCGTAAATTTCGAATCTCTGATTCCAACATTGTTGACTTTGCGAATCAGTATGTTTCACAAAATTATGAAATGCAAATAACTTTTGCAGATTCCTACACCCACACGTGGCACATGTATATCTTTATCAGAAATTTGAAAAATGGACAAGTGAGATGCAAAATACGTGAGGCTACGAACGCAAAATACGTGCATACGTGTAGGTTTTTTGCCAATGCATAAAGTTAAACTCCGAGCAGTTTTGTGCATAAATATGTGCAAATTGTGTGCATAAATGTGCGAAATGTGGATGAAAGGATTGTATAATGGGAATACTACATTACGACGGATTATGGGGACGCGTTGACTTCCTGCGTTGTGTTTGTAAACAAAGGAAGAAAGGGTTGCGTGGAAACGGAGGAGGGGTTGACCTACTTTGAATGGGGAATTGAGTCCTTCACCGACGACTTGACGTGACGACTCCCCGAACCCACAGCCAAGGAGGGAACTAAGGCGGGAGTTTATAGAGGAAATTTGATCCATTTGATTTTTAATTCATGCACGACATAACGTAGTACTATGGAAGAAATTACGAAATGCACGGCAGTATGGATTTCCCGGAACGGAACTTGACCTATTTCCAACCTCCTTGGCTTTGACCACGTTCGTCGTTGTTGCCCCTGACAACCGGGCATTTCAAAAACCACAAAAAGTCATGAAAGACATTGGCAAAGGCGTGTTTGCATGCACCTGTCCTGTAATTTAAAAAAACACGCTCCCTGTCACCGTCACCTGTTCACATGCGAATCCATGCAATTTTGATGCGGAGGCGGTTTATTTTGCTTTGAAAGTCAGAAGAAACATTTCTTAGCCTTGTGGTTAGTCGTAGAGTCTGAATTATAAAAATAAACATATTAATTGCATTTTTTTAGTTACTATGTTTTGTTTCAATGTTCAAATGTACGGATCGTACTGAACGTGAGGTGTTTGACGACACGGCGCGGCGTTAGCAGCGCTTGCGCAATGCAATAATCCTCATTGGATTCAATGGCCACTTTCCCCGCGGATTAATTAATTATGATTATGACACAAATCTGGGTCGACGTCGAGGAATCACACTTTCTCATGGCATCCCATACATACGCACGCATGCGCACAGCGCGTTGGCATTTGTATTGGATTTGGCACTTGATTCTCCCGCCGTCCTCGTCTTATTTATGAAACGACTCAAGAAAACTTTCCAATGAATAAAGTTCCTTCCGCATCCTTCCTTCGTGGATTTGTGGATGAGATGAGATGTGGGATTGAGGCTAAAAATAGATTCCATGGATGACATCATACACACCAGGCTGCATTGTGACGATGATGATCATCTTGGAATGACGTCATTACCATTCCATTCGTCATTTTATGAGTTCCATGCTTTGAATGGGAAATCCTAAGAAAATTGACATGACTCAGCACAGCAGAGCGTCTTGAAAAAAACCTGCTTCTACATTTAGCATTTGAGTGAAATCTGTCGGGGCTGGAGCTGGAGCTTCGCCCCCGTTTTCTTCATACGTACAATATGGAATCCTGGGTCATTGATCTTTGAGATATTTTAAGATTTCCAGGAATTTATGTTTTGAAGTTCACATTATGCGAAGTACAGAGTTTTCCCTTGAGTTGTAATACAAAATAAAAATCACTTCTCCTTGATAAATTATTAATTTTCAAGACGAGACGTGGCGGTGTCCTCAATAAATCAATTGACCTCGTCAAATCCTCTACCCCTGCCTTTCTGCCCAGCTCAAAATTGACCCTGATAATGGAGGATTATGTCCTCGAGTGTATAAATACATACGTTCACCCTTTGCTTAACAAAGTATTTTTTTTTGCAAATATGTTACATCTTCAATGTATGTAAATTTTTCCTTGCCTACACACACAAACATACATAATCTTTTGGTTCCGGAATCTAACAACATAACATAACCTAACGGGTCGGTGGAATCCGGTTTTCATCTCATTTAAAAAAAAACCAGGGTGAGTTTTGACCAGGATTCCTGTTTCGCCATCAACGTCGTGGGAAAAAGTTGGTTTTTGGCCGAAGGAGTGTTTGACTTGTCAAGAAATCCTTGCTCACTTCTTTTCCTTCCCTGTCCCCATTTTGCGAATTGAGTATTTTTTTTTTGCAATTCTTGCAACGCAGTGCACTGCAACTGCAGTGAGGAATTTGGCTGCTAATGCTGTACAAAGGGGGATCTCCTATGCATTGGATTGGATTGCATTGTGACGGAGTATGTGGTAACGGGAATTTCCACTTTGAGTTGCATCGTACAACGTACGAACTGCGCGCCCAGCTTCGACTTTGGACTTTGGACCATTAAAAACGCCTTCACGGCCATGGCGTGCCTCCCGTGTAATGAATATTCAGGGGAAAACAATAACACATACGACGAATACGTGTGATGATGCAGTTGATGTTCCAGGGCACTTCAATTAACCTTTGGTGTCATTTGACTACGACTCACTCACCCGACTGCGAAATTTTGACCACAAAATAGCAACGCAAAATGTAAATTGGATCCCTCGTGATGCGACGCCTTCGAGCAGCAGCCCAGATCCTCTGCTCCAGTTTTGCTACATAGAAAAAGGAAATTATTTACTTTCCAGAATCCCAATCCGCAAAAAACCCGAACCTAGGCTAACAAAGCATGGACTTTGGACTTGCTCCACTATAAATATTCCAGGGCATTCCTTTCTAGTGCAGTACACGCTGTGCTGTGTTGTGGCCTGCCATGCCATGCCAAATGGCAGGCACCTGTCAAAATCAGATATTGTACACACAAAATTGTCTGAGTTTCCATTACCAAAATTCAAATCGTAATTTAAAACCCGTCAATTATCAAATTACGGACGAAGGGATCCAATTACAAAATGATTATTAATTACGTTGACAGTTCACGTTGACACTGACAGGCTCAAGGCACATGTTTTGGAAACCTGGCACTATATTAGAGAAATTTCGCAAATTCCACACATCTGTGGTGAAATCTACGACTTGGGATCATCGAAATTCGCAAAGTCTTCCGGATGACAAACGACATTTCCTCCTCCTGACCTCTCACAAAGTGCAACTCGGCAAAAATTCATGACATGATCTCAATGGATTTGCATTCCACTTATTCATTCATTCGGCCATGGCATGCATCGTGTCGTGCCATGCCATGCCATGCAATTGTGGGTGCATTGGGGGGATCTAGGATTTGCAATGACCGTTAATTTGTGATAAATAATAATAATATTATTGTGGTCGGCCGGAGTCCGTTGGTCGCTTTGCAAAACTTGATTGCAGCTGTTTTCAGGTGGGGGAATGGATACGAACAACGACGGCATGCCATTCCATGCCAATCACACTAGCACTGGGCGTACGTGCATTCACTTTGCAAGAAGGAAAAGACCTTGCGAATTTACGAATGGTGATGGTGATGGGTCGGTCCGCTCTGTGGATATGGATTTATATGGTGTTGGCCTTAGGAGCCACACTCTAAATCTACGATGTGCAAAAAAAAAACCCAACAGCGGATTTCACGGCCTTTGCTGTACTTGCGTACATACGTAGGAAACATGATTTTTATTTGTAAAATTGCGAATTATTTGTACATATTTTGCATATGTAACTTTCTAAATTTAAATGTGAATTTGAAAATGCCGCCAAATCCAACTCAACTGAAATGCAGTGATAATCCCATTTAAAACGACGAGGATTAGGATCTGTGGTAATAGTACACCAGCGCAGGGAGGATTAGGTAACGTTTATTAGAGTGGAGGGCGCAGGCGCAGGCGTTGAGAGTTTGAAATGGAGATTGGAAGGAAAAGTTGGGTTTGGTTGATAGTGGTGGTGGGTTTGGAATGAAGGAGTGAACTGAATGACCTTAGCCTCCTTTCTGTTTGTAAATAAACATGGCTCTGACTGCTGTGGTGGAGGACCAAAGTGGGCCACAATGATTACACGACGACATCCCAACCAGCAGCCGTGTCTGTAATAACACAATTACATCCACAACTATCCATCCAATCATCCTTATTTTTTTTGACGTGTAAAGTCATCCAACTTCCTCATTCCAATAATACAAACACAAGATCCCCTTCCAATTTTGTGTTAGGTCGAATGAAGAAATTATTACAAAACTCCATTCAAATCCATAGCATTCGCGTGTATGTATTTATAATTTTTAATGTATGAATTGCCATTTAAACCTCATTTAAATACAAATACATTGCAGAGTTAACAATTGTGTCAGTAATGTCACCAATTGGAAAGGAATCCGTGGAATGTTGACATTCCGTTGTTTACCTGTTGAGATTATGGAGGCCGGTCTTCGCTTCGGTCAACTTGTTGCTGGCTTCCCAGGAAAGTGGAGTTGATGATGATCTTATCAACGGCGGCCGCATCCGCATTCATCTTCATTTTGTGTCTGTCCTTCACTTCCAAGTACTGACTTAAGCTTTGTATGCCACCCAATTCAAATAATGGATGATGACATGATGATGACGACGACGGCTTTTTTGTCATAATCGTATTACTGACGTGCGTAGGGAGGCACAGCAGCGCAGGCGCAGCAGATCCAAACTTACAACATGTTTGGATGGTACACAATACTGGGCTCATATCCATTTGATTTCATTGGAATTCCGTTTTGTTATTTGTTATTTGCGACACAGGTGGATTAATTCAGAAGATTGCAAATCAACTTTCCGCGAAAAACGGCCGTATCATTTATGTGTAGATTTAATCCCGGCTTTTTATCAAAGCAAAGGGAATGTGGATTTTTGATATACGGGCCAGATTTGGTATGGCACCGACGGTGACGCGGGTCATGGATTTTCGGAATTGTTTTTTCGAACGGACGAACTCCATGGCACTGCACATGCGCAGATCAAGCGGATAATAATTTGAACAGGTGAATTCATGCAAATGCGACTGCGACATGATTGGAGGATCCATGGCCAAATCCACCTCCAAATTAATTATCCTCGGCCTCGACGTCAAAGCCAGGGCTAAGGAATTGGGAATTAACTGGATTTTGCCAATGGGAAATGGGTTCGCGATTTGAGGTGGCCAACGTACGTAAGTTATGTATGTAGCGTACCGTTGTTGGTGTACCTTGTTTAGGGTTTGAATACCGCGCCCTCCTGATTGAAATCACGGCGCCTATAATTGATTTGGATTCCGAGTAAATGTGAAGTGGCCGTGTAAACATGGGATGGCAAGGCGCGTGTATTTAGAAAGGTAGGCAATTCCAACGAATTAAATGACACGACATGTCTCCGCCCGCTTTTACAAAACAAATTAAAAATAACTAATTTTGCAATGTTTTTATAGCCAATTAAAATTTCCGCGAAATTTACAATTTGAATTACATGTCAACCTAATTTACGATGATAAAAATTGCTAATTTTGCATCATGGCAGAAAATTCTTAATATTAATTTTAAAATGTTGCATTCATTATTATTCTGCTCTGCAAGACCGCGATAAAAAAAGTCATAAAAAATGGCATGGCTTCAACGCTTGGGATTGAGTTTTCAATTTACGATTGGCGTGTCGGCCATGTGGAAGATTTCCTTTTCGCAAATTGGATAAGGGAATGGCACAGAGGATCGGATTTTATCACCGTCTCGCAGATTAGTGTTTATTTTGATGGGCGTCTGAGCCGCTCCCTCCTGTATCGTAAATTTTGCAAAATGCGATAACCACACACATGCCCACATACCTTGTTCCAAATTGTAAATCCCATCCTCAAGGCGAGGATGCACTTTTCAATTGCATCCTTGGCTTTTGCCCGTCATCCCAGTCTCCAAGTTTCACACCATTCAAAATGTGAGTTATGTTTTGTGCTTTGACTTGACCAGGATTTGCAGATGGACACAGCGTGGGATAAATTGCCTGCATATAGTACTGTACTAGCAAATCTGGGATTACGGAAATCATTTGCAAATATTATGCAAAAAGAGCTTCCTCCGAGCGTTTGCAGACATAATTTATCCGGATTTTTAAGGGGGGAATACTTCTTTGGTGGTCTTTGTTATTTTCTCCAAAAGCAAAAACTGGCTTGCAAATATTATGTATGCAAAATAAATAAGCTTTTCAAATTTAATTTTGTGTGTGTAGAGAATAAAGATTTAATCTTTAAAATTAAATTGGCAATGGCAGAGCTAGGATTTAGTCTTCACGATTTGCAATGGGCTGCAAATCCTTCAACATTCTTTGCCGCATTCACTTTTCTTTGCCATTTGCTATTTGTGTGCATGAATTGCATTTAATTTGGCAAATAGAAAAGAACTTAGGTCTAGACTAGACGAGGCTTTGGAGGCCGTCACGTACTTCAAATCCGCACATGCATATTTGTGGGCTAATTCCCTTGTGCGAATCCCGACCGCCTTTTGTACCGTTTGCAAGTAACGTGGTTTGATTTGACTCCATCTTAGGAACGAAACGGTCATCCGTCGTTGCGTCGCATTGGCTGGCAGCCACGGGGTCGGATACCCTTGAAATGGCAAATTAACCTCATTTGAATACGTTTTATCCTCATTCAGCGCTTTAATTTGCACCTCTCTCCGTCTGCTCTGGTTTTTACATCTACGACGTAAGGAATTGGAATTAGAATTAATAAGACACGGAGTGGAAGTCATGCGCTGGCGCATGCGCAAGTCCAAATCCAATCCAATGCAGAGTAAACCAGTCAACTCACACTTCCAGTGAAAGTGAGGATCATTAAGGGACATTTTCTTGGCTTCAAACAAGTGGGAACTGCAATTCAATTAAATACGAGTCATATGCCAGGAAGGAGTCACGTGAGTCCATGGTTCGTCGTTTGGTTCCTACGTGACAAATTTTGGTAAACACGACCTCCGTCGTTGCGGATTGATTGATTGAAAAGGCTCACCTGGATTTCCAAGAACTTACCTTTAGTTCTCCTAACGTAAATATACAAAACTGCAATACAAAATGGTGTAAAAATTGTACAATAATTGATTTCTATTTACTTTGTGTTGCATCTTACGTTAATATAGCTAGAATATGCAAGTATGCAGAAATATTCGCAAGACTTTGACATCCATAATATATGCAAACAAGAATGAAGCTTGATTTCTCGCAAAATACAAGAACTTTTCAATACAAAACATTGCAAAACTGCAAAACAATAGAATTCAATTCATTTTACGTTAACATAAATGGGCATTCTCAAGGATTGCAAAAAATTTGCAAATTTGAACCTCACATTCATACAAACTAATGAAAACTCAAATTCAGCATTATTTTGACTAAAATACCCCACGTAGGCGCAACAAAACAATGGAATTCAGAATCCACTTTGAGCAAACAAGGGGCACGATTCGCTAGTGTTGCAAAAAAAATTCGCGAATTCCTTTAGTCACACAGGGACTGCAGTAGTGCAAGTGTGTGAAAGGAGAATACGGAAGGAATTAATTTGATAATTAGAGCAGAGGAGAATTACTGTAAACGGCTTAAAAATAAAGCCACGTCTTCAGGAATGCGCCTGCGCATTGGACTCGTGGTCGGAGTTCCCATGACAACTACTGTTGAAATATAAATGTTGACCTAGTCTGCAAATCCACTCGTTGGAATGGAAGGAGCTGTCATGAATGAGCAACGTCGTTGGGCCTGTGCAAAAAAAACGTTCTGCCAACAATGAGTGTGGCTGGTTGGGAAGCCCAAGGCTTCAGACAATCTGCCAACTTTCCTTTTGCGAATTGCTCCCAGTTTTGCAATACCTTGCGCCAGGCCAGGCAGTCAGCAATTGCATGCATGCAATATACCGCAAAGTTACGTTACATTTTCACATCTGTTTCCAACACACATACATTGTTGTGGAGTCTCCCTTTTAGGCACGACGAAAGGCTGTTCGCATCTGCGCAGTAGCTGTCACTACCAAAGCCGCACCTGCGCCAACGGCACATTTACAAGCAGCCAGCGCCATCTGGGGGAAAGTTGATACACAATTATTTGTGTTAATTGCAATTAGCAGGCTTTCCATGCAGTTTTCAATAAGGTCTTTACAGTTTTGATGACTGCATTCAAATTTGTTGGTAAATTTCTACAAAATGTGCAAAATTCTACAGAACGTCAGTTTTGAGTAAGGAGTCATATAGGATATTGACCACGACACGAAAATGATGGCTATTAGTAATAGGCAGGAAACAGAAACAAGAAATGGATGCAGAAACTCCATTTGAAAACAAAAACTCGTTCATTGAAAATCTTTAAAATGCAGCCCAAGGCCCCACACGTTTTGGAGAGGACGCAAACCGGCGGCGGCAGCAGCAGCGGAAAATAGGTCGGTCGAACGTAAGTCCAATCACCTGAAAACCTGTGAGTCCGCGTCTAACATACGATGAACAAAATGAACGATAAATGCATACAAATCACAACAAATGCGAAATATCCACCCCAACAATGGAGTTTGCCTCTCTGGCTCCAACTTTTCATCCACATTGTTGTTGTCTGCTGCGATGGCTCAGGCGCAGGCGCAGGGAGGTATCCCACTCTTCTCTTAAAATAGCTCAACTTTCACATACCACACAACTTAATCGTTTTTTCGCAATCATTTCAACATTTTCAAATATTTTTTTTTGCAACAAATGTGGTTCCCTCCACCGCACCGCACCGCACGAAGAACCTGAAGATCAAGAATGACGTACACGTACGTACATACGTCGTACGTCGTACGTGGATACCAATCTCCCAGTAAATTTTCTCTTAATGGTCATTAACCCAAACGCTGGGCTGCCTGCACCGCGCTCGGATTTCGAATAGGAGAAAGTGGGAACTCGTTTGAATTTCCCGGAAAAGCCGCCAAAGCAATAGCAGTAATGACGACCAGAATAACTAACCCCCTTCATGTATTGACCATCAAAAGTGACCCTTAGCCGCGCTTCCCTTAATTATGTAATGTACGCAGAGGCAAGGCGGCAAGGGATGGAATTTGACCTTTTGACCTTCCAACTTGGACGAAGATCCATTGATCTGCGCAGTGAGAGATAAGGGAAAACCCGAGGTTGTGTTGTATTCTTGGGTGGAGGGTAGGGTTTAACGGTCCATTCCACTTGCCACGTAGATTTGGAATTTGAAACTCATTAGGAGGGAAGAGTTCATTGGATTTGAAACTGCGTCTTAGGCGCCAACCACCTCCGCAGAAAGTGAGTCAAGTCATTCCTCCTTCCCTTCCAGGTGTAATCCGATCCATCCACTTTCTGCTGCTCCACACAAAATTATTTGTGTGTCATTCTCATCTTCAAACAACATCTTTGCCCAGCCTTGGGCTAATAAATAAACTTTTGCGATTAGCGAATCCTTTGATTCCATTCCCATCCCCCCTGGCACCCATCATCCATCCATTGTTGCGAATTGCTAAATTGTTGGCCGTTTTCCCGTTACATCTCCGATTTGCATTACAAATAGTACCACTACCAACAACTGCGCAGTATGTACATAGTATGCAGTACATACGCCCTTGAGTTTCTCTCAAAAGTTAATTTCCCACGTACAATGTACATTTCCCAAAAAATCCCGCTGCGCTTGCGCAGACCGATTCGTAAGGAATTCCCCCTGCCCTCCCTACCCACGTCACGTGTTTCCAATTGACACAAATTTGGTGGCAGAAGTTGTTGGATATGATTAAGTAGTGGTTCTGGAGGTTGGAATTCGGTGGAGATAAATAAAGCGTTTGAATGGGAGAAGACAGGGAGAGTCGGTCACATTCAAATTTTTTTGTTTTAGTTTTGCCAGACGCTTTGCCATGTATTTGCATGTATACTACTACATACACTGTGTACGCTCGTCTGATAATTCTGCCGACACAAGTGTGAGTTTGCCACATGAGGGATAATGGGTTGAAGCCATTCCTCCAATGTACACAACAGATAAAATAAATGCTCCGTAGTTTTTTTGCCAGACTCCCAGAGTCAATGAGCTCAAAGTGTGAGTACAAAAACGGCTCTTAAACTACAACGCAGGAAGGACTTGCTCTGTCTAGACCTTCCAAATCTGATCCAGTCAACCATTTGTCTCAAAACCACTACCAACTCTTCAGCTGTCAAATTTGCATTCCCACTTGCAAAATTATCTTGAGCTTCCCAATGTCATTCGGATGTACATATGTGGGTTGACTGACACTGCCCTGCTGCCACGTCCACGTGGGCCCACCTTTTGAGATGAACCTCAAGAAACTGACTCACTAAATCCACCCATAATTGGGCATCAAAATGAGGCAGGAATTCTATCATGATTCATATGTATGGATGCGTGGGAATTCGTACTGGATTTGCAGAATCTGAGTGAGTAATCTAATCGCAACCACGGCGCTACCCCCCGCAGCACTTGTTGAGTGGCTAATGGGCATGGTCACGTCGGTCATTCAAATTAAACATGAGGTAATACATGTGGAATTTGCTATAATTTAGCTTTTGTTTTGGATTTGCAAATTTTGGTAAGTAATTACATGGGGGTTGGTTGCGGAATTCCTTTCCAGGATGATGGAAAACCGTTAAATTTTGTCCCATTTGCAAATGAGGAAGGAGGGAATGTATGGGAAAGTTGTTGAGCTCAATTGAAGATAGTATACATACAACGGAGTGGATCTCATGTCTCGATTTGAATGTAATGTACTACGTACGACGTAGATTTTGCAATGGATGGAGTGAGTAGCTATGGAAATGTGAACTTGACCTTTCCCACTCAACTTGAACTCACTTTTTGGCCAAAAGGTGTTTTCGTGGCAACAGAAGCACCGCTAATCTCCACACACCGCCACATGATAAACAAAGCGAAGCATGACGTGACATCCTCATCTTCATCCAAAAATTCCCACTCCATCCCATGTTAACCTAGGCCAAGATTTTCCCCCATTACAGCCTCCGCTGGGAAAGGAAATTGTCAACAAGGGAAAATACGGAATGAATCTGCAAAATATTATGAGATTTCCATAACAAACAACAGACACAGTCACATGACTTGTTATGGCGTTGTTTTATTTTAGGATCCCCGATTTTCGCAAATACTCTCGTCGTGTGGTCGGTGTGGAAAGTAGAGAGAAACGCGACGCAAAAGAAAACAAAATTTTGCAATAATTTTGCATGCTTATATGTCGCATTTGACCTCAAAAGTGGATCGTTTGCACGACTGTACTACTACGTATCAAAACAATAGGGGAATTCTGGCTAAAGTCGTCCACGTGATTGACGAGTGGACTAAATGCATGCATACAAACACGTACTATAATTATGTAGTGCAAGGCAAAAGGATCAGACAGCTTGCCGGTCAATGTCCCGCTTGTTGTTGTTTTGGTCATTGTTTGATACGGGAAAAATTTCGTGGAAATCTTGTGATTCGCAGGCAGGCAGTCGTATAGTCGCAATAAAAGGTGAGGATTTGTTTCCCCCTTGCCGCGCCTGCAATGCATGCAATCTGTACGGTACGGCACCTGCATTAATGGCGTATGTATTCGCAAAGTGCGCCAGGCCAGAAATAAGATTATTATTACATTTGAGTGGATGGAAACAAACCATGGTGGAGGCACACTTTTGAATCCCTTCTCCGTGGGATGTGAGTGACCTTTGAACTCAACTGCGTTTTGTTTTAACCCTGTCCGTCCACCCTCACTCATCCCGTCTTTCTGGGAAATGTGTACGATTGGATTGGACTGGATAAGGGCAAACGTACGGACGGACGTCGTTAAATTTGCATAACAGAGGGAGGAGGAATTTTACCCGCTGTGTGTGTGTGACACATTTCCAAGGAATATGCTAATCAACATGCAAATTAAATATCAATTCCAAATTAGTAATTCTTCCATCCTCCGTCGTCTATCCCAGGAAATCCTCCTAATGTGCAGTGCGACGTACTTCCTCGGAAGTGTACTGTACAATAAAAGGGGCAACGGCGTTTGTTTGCGGTGCGGTTTTGCGAATTTGTGAATTGCTAATTTGCGTCGCGTCATACACGTCAGACGTCAGGTCAAAATTAAAGGATTTTTACACGTTGTTTATTTATTGCATTGGAATCAATCAATCTAGTATCTGATTTTGGGGGAAATGACATTGTTTTTGTGATTGACGTGTTAACTGTAGAGTGACAGAAACACATGCAGCTGATAGGCGCGATTTTATGACATTCGGATGTACTTGTGCCGTGCCATGTCATGCATTAAGCACTACGAAAAAAAAGCCCAAAATCTCAAACTGTACACCGCGTCGTCATGCCAAAGACATTGACTCAAAGGATGAGATGGGGGATGCATTCAAATTGGGATTTATGCCAAGCGGCGGCTCCCTCCTTGTAAACCCGCTAAGTTATGGGAGTTTTTTTTTGCACCCAAGTGTTTCCATGTGTGCAAATGCATCCAATGTTTCCCATTCACCACCACCACACACACACACCACTTGACATTTGCCATTTGTCCGTAGTCTCAGTGCAAAAACGCTGGGCGCCATCTGTTGGTGGCTGGCAAGCTACACCGCACCACCGTCGTGCTGTTATGCATTTATGTGATTAACCCGTAATTGCAATTGAAATGCTATGCTGTTTATTGGGCCACGTATGTATTATTAAATGTACATTTCATGCTCAATTTAAAACGCATTATGTGTGTTTGTATGTATGTAGTTTTTATTAAAACACTTGTACTAATTGCAAGAAATCTGGGATAGCTTTCTTCCTCAAGACGTAAAAACCGGAGGAAGACATTCACATGGTTTTTAAGGCCAGTTATCGTCAAATCCCCCCTGGGGAGACGAATAAATTTGAGACTCATTAACACGTGTGAAAGGTGGAAGCTTGGAAATTTTGAAAGATTTAACGTGTAACAGCACGAGACTTCGTGTTGGGGCCTCGTAAAATGTAACGCACTGTTTGTCCTCATGTTAATGAACCACTTTGCCCCTGTTCCGCTATTTAATTGCATTCCTAAAAATAATGGAGCGGATGTCCACTTGTCTGTCTTCTAAGGATTTTTGTGTTTTCAAACCTCCTGGCTGTTATTTTTCCCAGCGTTCACCCCATGTCAAATGTCAACAAAATTCTTGTTCTTGGTGTGTTTTTGCAAAAATACAGCGCATTAATGGAGGTAACAAATTACAAAGTTTGGTTCCTAATTTGTCATTTTACGCATTGCAAAATTACGGTTCGAGTACATGCATATTTACATACAAGATTCGCACTGCGGCACGGCACTTGTTGCTCCGAGTCTTGCGAAACGTACTTGCTGAATTCTCTGTGGGCGAAACGAAGGGCGGGAAAGGGAAAGTTTCCCGCCCTGGATCCGACTGACTAATTGGAAGAATCCTCTTCCGAAACAGAAGTTGAGGGAGATTAATTAAAAGAGATTAAGTGGCCATACAGTCAAACGAAAGAGAGAAAAGTGGGAAACCGTGTCACGTCCTTTTCTACTAATTCAATTAAAGTATACGTTCCAGGCCGCAGTGCGGTGGGAAAGACGAACATGGAGGGAAATACAAATATTCGCAAATTGCAAATCCCGGAAATCACAAATTTACACTTTTCTGTACAAAAAAACATGTATTTACATCCAATTAAAAATTTGTTTGCTTACAAAACTGAAGCTATTAAGAAATTGTGTAGATTATGCCATTCAACCTTATGGAAAATCCCCAACGAGTTAAATGTGGGAAATTCAAATCAGATAAAACCCTGCCATTAAACGGTCTATTTAATCAGGTGGGTTGGAAGCCAAATGAGGATCACCTGATGAGATGGACGGAGATGATAGTAAAAGAATACAGGAAATGGAGTGATGAATTATTGTGTTGTAATGTTTGCTGATTGTGATGTACGGATGGTGAAACAATGGCACATAATAATTTGAGGTTAGTCAATTCCAAGGATCCCGCTCCTCCAATTATCCTCGGAATCCCGACCTTGTCCTTCCAATTCAAATCAAATCTATGTTTTTATACACCCTGCGCTGCGTAATTGTACAAGTAAAGTACCTGTCGTTTTTCTTTGTAAAAATGATCAAGGTGACAGCTAAAGCGCAGCGCAGCCCATGTACATAGTACAAAAACTTCATTAATTGCCAGCTCATGTTCTCAAAGTTTAGAATTGATTAAGTCAGCCAGCACTGCACTGGGCTGTCCTCCCATGAGACGCAATTTTTTAAGCACTAATTAATAAGTCGTGAATTAATTTCATTGCAAGTACTGTGCTCTACGGATGCGTGTACGCGTCACGCGATGACAAGTACAAACTCTGAGCAGAAACATAAGCTTTAACCTACAAAAGCCTGGATTTCTTTTTTTTTTAAATACTGATTTGTATTCAAAATGCTGATACTAATTAGTCAATTTCAAAGGTTTTTAATTTTGATTTTCATTTACAATTTTTTGAAGTTTAAGATACACTGAAACCTAGATTAACAGTGTACAATTCGGCGCGGCGTACGTAGTGCGATGCGAAAGTAAAATCAAAATATGTCACGACGGAGTCATGGGTGGGCGTGTTTTATCATCAGTTTCCTTTCAAATGTGAAATGCTCCGTATTGATGGGATGGATCTTGGATCCAAATCGAAATCCAATCCTCATCTCATCTGGAATTTAAATAAACATCCCTTGTCAATACCAGAATACAAATCCCCCCGTCCGTTACGTACTACTACGATGAAGATGACCAGGTGCTATAAATAGTACATCAGCATCGCATATAGTATGAGCACAGGGCATCCACATTCGGTTTTGGTTTTATTTACTAAATATTTATCCAGTTGTCGGTTTAATCAAAAATCTGATAGTGAGTTAAATTCAAGCAATGGATTGGAGACATCTACAATTTTAAAAATTTAAAAACTATTTACTTCTATTCTAAGACCTGATTTGACATAAAGCATTGCAAAATTTTGGATTCAATTTTGCCGTGAGAAATGTCATACTAATGTTATATGCTGCATCCATACATTAGAAGGGGAAATGCGTGGATATTGGATTTCTACCAAAATCCAAATATCAGATATTTGGTCGGTGGTCGTTGCCCTAGACATGATTTGTACGAGAGAATTGGATTTTCTTGTTTACATTTAGTAAGTCATCCAATCCGTAGTAGTAGTCCCGTTGTGCTTTGGCTATGCACTTTATAAGGCCTATGTTTTGAATGGATCATTTATAGCCTCAATCCAATCCTGATAGCAGGATGGCAAGGCAGTCAGTCATACATTACATTTACATTACGTACGTACATCCCACAGGATACATACGCCAAGTACCTGTAATTAGATGGAATTCACTTTCTCTTTCTCCTGTGCACGGATTTCCATTGGGTCGTTGTATTTATCACACCTCAGGTAAATAAACCTCAATTGGGCCAAACACAGGACAGCCCCAGCCCAGCCCAGCCCCTGGATTAACAAGTCTTGAGGGAAATTAATTTCGTGGGAAAGTCAAAACTCATTCACCCAAAATCCTTCACTCAACAAGAAGTGGTAGCCGTGCAAAAACTTCCATTTGCCATGCCATGCATTTTTTTGCACAAAATTGTGCATAACTTGATGCCAAATGCATTCCCTGTTATTAGCATTCATTTCCCTCTAAATATGATGCTAATTCCTCAAGAGGTGCTAAAACTACATATAGTCCACATTCCAAAGTTTGCAAAATATTTGCAATTCCAAAGGAACGTAGAGCATCAAACTATGCAAGACGCACGCCTCAGGGAAGATAATCCGCAGGTGGGAAAAAGCTCCTTCAAAACAATGACGACAGACACAGCCGCATTCCACGGATTCCACAGCTTTGGTTGCCTGGGAATGAAATATAAATCCGACTGGATTTCCAAATCCTCCCCGTTGGAATGCAAGGCAAAAGGGCAATGGACTTCCCCCGCATTCCTTTCCCCCCACCCCAACAACACAACACAACATCTTGTCAATTTTCTCTTGATTACAGGTGTATTTGGACTGGGATCTTCTTCGCACGGCACGGCACGGCCTTGCTGCAATCCAATCCAATCCAACCTCATCTCAGTAAAGGGAAGTTGGCCAAGCGAAACAAAAAGCTAACGGGATCCAAAGTGAAACTGATCCCAAACTACGTCTTAACATCTCTCAGCTTCTTAACACGAAGTAGGTGAGGATGAGGGGGGAAATAATACGAGGATTAATGGAAAATTAAACCAAACTGATCCCAATTAACTTAACTATGTAGCATTAGCCCAGGTGAAGATTTCAAAGCCTACGTGCGTACTCAATTCTTACTTGAATGGAATATTTTCAAATTTGAATGGCGGGCAAGACCATTTGTGCAAATTTACTATTTGGAGTCGTCGTAATCCGCAAAATAATCTGCGCACATTAAGTTGGAGCCCTTGAAGGTGAGCCATACAGCGGAGGACACCTGACAGGAAGCGGGGGATTTGAACGGCGCGGCGCGGCGTAGTGGGAACATAAAAGTCATAAATTTGGGGTTGGAATTGATTTGGTTGAGATAAAGGGAAATCCCCCAGTGGTTAAGGACTGGAGTTAGTTGTCAGAGTGGAGTGTGTATGTGTGAGCAAGTAAGTAAATACGGTGAAACGGAAGGAAGAGTGCATTGACCCCTTCCTTCCTTTTTTTGCACCCTCCCTTCCACACGGTGCGGTGTGGATGGCAATGAAAATCCATGCCAAAGACAGCCTTTTCTTCCCCCTCAAACCCATTCACACCCAAACAACACACACTTCAAGTTCATACATTGTAGCCAGACTTCATACATACAAAATGGAGGGGAGAGGGAGTGAATGGACTTTTAAAGTCACGCAAAATTAACCCTCCCCTACTTCCGAGTAGACAGATATTCAAATTATCATATTTGCAAATATTACGTACACTATTCCATTTATGTAAAAATCCCATTCAAGTCCAAAACTACAACTAGCATTCATTTATATTTAAATTTAAAAAAAATAGAATTTTTGAGTTTTATTGTTTTTAATCCAAAAAATTTACATAGGATTTTGAAAATTGCATACTGCGTGAAAATACTACGTACGCAGAAAACAGGACTAACATTTTGAAATGCTAGAATCTCCAATGCCACCCAAGCATGACATGTAAATGTGCTTTGCAGGTTGAACGATATTTCCACTTCCATGAGGCGAGGAGGAACGGAAAACCTGCCATGTATTTGGATGCGTGTAAAAGAGGACAATGTTGAATTTAAATTTGCTGATTTGGATATTTTACGAATGCACTGCACTTCCCACGTACAGTAAACAAGGAACGAACGGAGGGCAGTGACTGGAGGGGACTGCGACGCGGAATTTGCAAAAAAGAGAATCCCCACACAATGCAATGCAAAAAAAAAGCAAGGCAAGTGACCGGCCTTCATTCCGACGTACGTACGTGGGAAAATGGAGTTGACATTCCAATGGGAAAACATTAAACGATCTCTGAACCCATCCTTCCCACAGTAGTGCATTACATGCATTTTTGCATTTTTAATTGAGATCCATTTCAATTTGATTGACTACTGTACATGTGAAAAAATCCATTTCAAAATGATGGGTGAAGGCCGCATATTGGATTTTGTCCATCAAAATGCAATGTACACAAAGTACCTGCACTTGCACATGCGCGTATGGTTTGGTGGAAGTCAATAATGTTCTTAAAATAAAAAAGCGTACATAGATTTTAAAAAAGGGCTGACAACGGTTTTTCTAAATTTGGATGGGAGCATTTCTAGCCGTAAAAAAGTGAGGCATTCTTCATTTGTGAATCCCTTGTTCATAGCGTGCGTGCGTGCAGAAAACATGGCGTTTTCAAAAATTAAATTGTATTTAATTGTAATTAGCATAGCATTTTGTGTTAGAAAAATCAAAGCAAATGTGGATATACCGGGCACGCCTGAAAATAATGATTTCACTACTGTAAGATATCAAATCATGTGACTAGAGAGCAATTAGCTAATTATTTTTTAAAATTGCGGTTTGATTATTATTTTACTCACATATGTAGCCAGAGAAAATTGAATTTGACGGATACCCCGTGATTACAATGGAAGTGGTGACGGAGGACGGGTACATTAATATAATTCACAGGATCCCGCCAAAAATTAAACCAGCCCGCGCCGTCATCCTCCAGCATGGATTACAAAGCAGCTCCGCTGATTGGGTCATGAATATCCCGTCTAATAACCTCGGTGAGAATTTGCTATCATTTGATAGTATTTATCATGTATATTAATTTTATCTTAATAATTTCCTCGTAGCTTATATTTTGCACGACCAGGGCTGGGACGTTTGGCTACCAAATTTCCGTGGGAATAAATATTCCCGGAAGCACACCACTTTGGATCCCAACGCCACAGCGTCAATTGGAAGTGGATTTACGGGCTACTGGGATTTCTCGTAAGTTGATACTTTAAATGACCCATATGAGGGTCAAAGGTCATTCTAGGGTACTTTCACAGATACCACGAGATGGGGATCTACGATTTGCCTGCGGTCATTGACCTTGTTCTGGCCGCGGATGGTCAGCCGCAGGTGTACTACATAGGTCATTCCATGGGAACCACAACCTACTTTGTCATGTGCTCCGAAAAACCGGAATACAGAGACAAAATCCGATATGCAATTTTGGCATCACCCGTCGCTTACACGCAGCACTTGATTTCTCCGATTCGAGTCATCGCCACTTTACTAATCCCCGGCGCACAGGTATGTAAATCTAAGCATTTAATCTAATTAAAAATTTAATTATAATTGAACTTAAATTTACAGTCAATTATTGAACTTGTGGGTCCAGGAGAATTCACACCTTCGGGCACCTTATTATCTCGCATGGAGCAAATTGCTTGCAATTCCCTGGCGCCTGAGCTTTGCAAAAATCTATTTTTCATACTTTTTGGTTATGATGCCGAACAATACAACATTGTAAGCACCTTTAATTCATTTGCATATTAAATAGTTTGTACACATTTATTTGCGCATGCTCAGACTATGCAGCCGATCTACATTGCCCAATTTCCTGCCGGTTCCTCCGCAAAAGCTACGGTCCATTTTGCCCAAGGGGTCAATGGTAAAAACTTTCGACCTTTTGATGATTCCCTCCTCGGTTCAAATCCCCCGCTTCCTTACAACCTCAAAAATGTGAATGCTCCAATGGCATTTCTGTATGGTGACAATGACTGGCTTGCTGCTACAAAGGTTAGTACTTGATACTTTGCATAATTTTGAGAATTTTTTTAAATTTGTTTATTCCAAATTTTTTTGCAGGATGTCCTTCGGTTGGCGGACGCTGTGAGACCAAACTATGTCAATAATCCGGATCAATTTCCAACTTATTCACATTGATCATGAAAAATGGAACCACGTGGACTTCATTTTGGCCATTGACGTCGTGTCCTTGGCGTACGATACTGTCGTGGAGCTTTTGAACAGCCACTAATATAACATTAGCCAAAACATCAGCAAAAATGGATTAATAAAATGGCTATGTAAAACCCAACATCATTCACGACATTTTATGTATTATCACATAATTTTTGCAATTACAGTGCTCCCTACCCTTGCACGTTACTTACCAATAATATAGTATACCCATATGCCCACATATATAGTTATTTGCACTGATCTTGCAAAATTTTGCACATTCATCAATGAATAGGATTGCAAGTTCTACGAATGCATTTATAATGAAGTAGTTTGAACAATGCGGCAGGGAATAACATGTGTAGATCAGCGAATGAATGCAAAACCACATGTAATAAAATTATGCATGCATTTGCCTTTCTACGGATATTTGCACGTGCAGTTTATTACTCCATTGTGATACAAAACTGCAATTGCAATTTGCAATTGATTCCTGTATTTGCTCATGTCAATTTGCCAATAATTTTGATGGATGTCAATAAAGAGAAGTGGATCTCCATTCACAGTACTGTACACGAAATGCCAATTCCACCATCACATAATGTACTGCACACGCATTCTAAAGTTCGCAATTTTGCAATGATTTGGATGTGGTGCCGTACACTGTACAATGGCCTTCCTTTTTCAAGCCACGCATGCATTTCCATTTGGCAATGAGGTTAATGGGGATTTGAGTGAACACTTTGTTGCCTCATTTCATTTCCAGGGGATTTTATGGGAGGGAAATTAAATTGTCAGCCACACTTCACATCCTATCCTGTACATTATGGGATCCATTCGGAAGTGCATCCCGTAAAAGCACTCACTCAATTTCCCATACCACACCCTTCCCACTATTAAAATGTCATTTGGATTCGCCTCACCAATTCCCCGGGTTGGATGGATCATCAAAGCCCGGTTCGCGCGGGAAACAATAAACTTGAGTGCGGACTCCAAAGAATGTCATTTGCACTAAAAACATGTGTGTAAATGTAAATAATGTGGAAGGTAATGCAAGTACGGTTATGCAGACGTCAATCCTGAATTTCCTTGGAGAAAGCAAAATGCTGATTTCTCTTGACGACGCGCCGTTAGGAAGCGAATGCTTTCCCCCCTTTTATTTCCAGACATTTGAAAATTGGGGATAGGATTGTAAAGAAATTAACGATACAAAATAAGGCACATACGACGGTGTGAGTTACGTACACTCAAATTCCTCATTTGACAGTTCTAGTTTATGTTTTCTAGGGAAATTGTTTGGGGATAGGATTGTAAAGAAATTAACGATACAAAATAAGGCACATACGACGGTGTGAGTTACGTACACTCAAATTCCTCATTTGACAGTTCTAGTTTATGTTTTCTGGGGAAATTGGAAAATCCGAGAAGTATTAATGCCTGCCTTCTAAAGATGTCTTTTGAAAATAAGTACATTTTTGCCTGTGTTCTTAACAGCTTCAAAAATCATAAAAGAAACAGCATATGTTACACAACTATGGATGCAATGATGTTGGGTTTTAGGGTCGACAATACACACAAATGCACATGCGCACGAAGGACCGTCTACCAATTTGCCAAATTCCTTGCCATAAAAGTTACTCTTTTTTCAAAAGAATTCCTCCACCGCCCAGCCCAGCAGTGCAAAATGCAACCCAATTATGTACCACAAAAAGGTTACAAATACCAAACACCAGACTAGACGTTTTCACAGGATTTCGCAACTGTTCCTCTTTAATTCTCACAAAAAGTTGCAAATGACTTGCTCCACCGTCCCTTGCCTTTGCCCAGAATGTATTGCCGCAAAAAACCAAGAAAATCCATAAAAACCCACACACACAACGCTTGAGTTGTCTTTATTGAAAATCGCGCGGTGCTACGCTGTGCTGCGCGCGCTACACTGTTTGGTCACTTCATTTTGTAGTTTGCCCTATCCTCCCATAAAAAAACCTACCTCACCTTTTTGGTCCACAAAGTGAATCCCTGGTTCTAAAAAAACCGAGACTGAAATGACAACAGGTTGGAGGCAGGATTACATGTACAGTATCGTGGAGGCGGTGGATTCAAAATCCGAGCAACCGTCCTTGGGATTCCAGAAGCCATTCGGACAGGGAATCCCCGTTGACGGATTTTATGGGTGTGGATTTTACGACAACAATCCGTCCTCCCATCATCACAAACTCGTAAAAACTTTCATTCATCCCACCAGACCCTTATTCCCTGTGACACTTGACATCTTTCCAAAAACACTGAATTTACGACCCCTTCACTTCAATTAAACCAAATTACCCTGCTTTACGCGATGAACTGCTCAAGACAACAAAAGCCAACATTTTACGAGGGAAATTAAACGGTTTTACTGGATTTTCTTGACCTTCAACCAACCGTCATTCCCAATGACTGTTATTTCCCCGGGTATTAGAACGACAATATAAAACATCTACAAATAAAGGAACAAAACAGGGCGTCATTTAAACATGACATGACGTGACGTGACGTAATGTTGCATAATAAAGCGCGCCAACGTTCAAAATTCAAATGACGCTACAGCCACTGCATGCGCCTGCATTTTTATGGAAATGTGATTTAAATTGCACTTTGGTCATACGTTATGTACTGCGGCGTCATACGCCAAGTCCTGTGCCGTACCGTAGCGTGCTATGGCGCAACTTGTTGAATTTCATTTGAATTTTACAGGATTCCCGCGACGAAGAGATCCTGGAGATGCATGCATGGATGGGGATTTCCCTGGAGTGTTGCCTGGAGATCCGAGCTCCACTTTTTATGTCACATCATTTCCTATTCAAAGAAATGTTCCCTTTTCACTCCAAATGCGGAATTGCATTGCAAATGTGTCAAATCCCGGACATGCACATGTAATTCTAAATAACTAGGTCGTACGTGATCCACTTTTTGTTTCCTCTTATCTTAGACATTTATCAAATACAAGGTCAACTCAGCTGCAGCGTACGTAGGAGGAAAAAACCCTCTTAATTTGAATTGATCCTCCCGATTTATTCTAATTTGAGGATCTGTGGAGTCCAAGGTGAAGGGATTTGCTCACAATTTTCTTTACCACAGATCCTGATTTGCCGCCAACAACAAATTTAAAATTCTAAAAGGACATCCAGCATGTACATACGCAGATAGGGTGAAAAAACAATCCAAAACCCCGTCGCGTTAACGTACTACGTTGCACAGGAAATGCAGTCCAATGGAAATGCAGTGTGAATAATATTTTACTTCCGTCTCCGCTCCGACCAAACCAACCATGGATCGTAAACGTAACGTAACATCTTCAAGATCATCTTCGTCGTACACGTACATTTCGTAAGGATTTCTTCTACAGTTTTTTCCCTCCTATCCATTCACTTAAACTTCTACTCATTGGTTTTATATTTCAATTTGACTGAATTAAACAAATCCATCCATACATACATGCATTACATTTCCTTTGAGAGCACCGCCTCAACAAAATTTCAAAGTAAAAATTATGTATTTCTTGGGATTTCGGACACATCAGATTAAGGAAAACAAACCCTCCTTGTTTTCCCTGGTAAAAATGTATTACATGCATTACATTTCCTTTGAGAGCACCGCCTCAACAAAATTTCAAAGTAAAAATTATGTATTTCTTGGGATTTCGGACACATCAGATTAAGGAAAACAAACCCTCCTTGTTTTCTCTGGTAAAAATGTAAAGAACGTACGTCGTCTTCCAGAATTGAGTCCCGGATTTCCTAAGAAACTCTTATCATGGATTACCCCATACTTACGTTACGGTATGCACATGGATATCTCTTCTCCAAACATCTTCATTTTTGATAAGAAACTCTCGTCCCGTCTTCGTCTTCATTGTGTTGCGTGTCTTGGCCCACATTCTCCATTTCCCCCAACACATGGATCCCACCGCACCGCACCGCCAAGGCCCTCCGTGAGAATCAAAATAAAAAACAAAACCGACAACTGCCCGCAAGGATTTATCGTGCGGCCGGGAATTCATCCGGGATGTTTGGATCCTAATAACAGCTTAGGTATCAAAATGAAAGAAGCTTCAATTCCTTCTGGACTCGCCACATAATTTGGACGGAATCGATGGAATTTTTAAAAAGGCGCGCCAACCGTCTTTACATGCACGCCACGCCACGCGGTGCGGTGCAGTAGCCGAAAGGGTTAAAAATGATACCGACTTATTTAATTGTGTTGAAAGTTTGAAGTTGTTTTCTTTAATTTCTTAAGAATTCTGGTGTTTTGTAATTAATTAGTGAAGTTGGATGCGTACCAAGGAATAAGGAAGCGTCTTAATTTGAAATCTAAAGGAAATGTAGTACAGTACTCCAGTAATGTCCGTTGTGATGTATAACACTATTCTGTTCGTGGGCACTTGTGGCTGGGCCAAGAAAGGGCGGGAGTAGACATTTTGAATTAATGCATGTGATTTATTAGCTCCGAAGTTTAAATCACTTGAAGGGAGGCGGGACGGCGAGTTTCACACGCTGTTTGTCAACGACGGTGGTCCTCCCGTCTAATCCAACGTTTGGACACTAAATTACACATTTCCCATTCATCCACCCTTGTATCCCTTCCATCTCCTTAAGAAACCATCCCCGTCTTCCATTCAACCCATGAATCACACACCAAGACAAGGCAAGACGCGACCACCTCAAATAAATACAAATGAATTAATTTCTAATAAAAACAAACAAACAAACACGTTTTTATTCAATTTAAATAAATAAAAGTTCCAAATTACGAGCACATCACTTGGAAATCTTCAAACTCAATTAAACTAGAGTGTATTGGACTAGATTTCTATGGTATATGCTATACGCATGCCCATTGCGCTTACAATTGGAGACAGGAAGGAAATTCAAAAAAGGATTACCAACTTCCTGTCCCCGAATTTGACATTGACGGAAGGTGAAAGATTTTTCTTGAGGAAAGGGATATGGTGAAGATGGTGAGTCCCCTTGAAAGGAAGATGAGGAGAGGAGGGGAGCCCTTCCGCTGCCACATTGGTATGCCCTTGATTCAAGAAATCCATTCAATTCCGTGGAGGACGACGACAGGCTGGGGATGCGGGTAAGAAAGTTGAAGGGTCAGATTCATTTCTCGTGTGTGTACAGGGAAATCCCTTCCCACGGGTACATGTTCTGCGCCTGCGCATGCGCTGTGCATCGCGTATACGTACGTAAGACATCCATTGCGTGCATGGTGAGGTTTCTCAAGGGCACGCAATGTCACAGTTCAAAATTGAACGGAAGGAACACCTGGTGTCCGGGTGGGTTTGGTTCCAGCCCTTCAAGAAAATATTAAGGGCTGTCCACGAGCCGAGCCATAGAAAAAACTGCGTCGGCGCGACTTTATGAAAGAAAACGTTTTGACCCATCAAAAATCGGAAAGAATTTGGGATTTCAAAAAAAATAAAAATCCAGTGGCAACGCGGCACACACGATAATGGAATGTGATAATGCAGGGCACCGCGCGCGCAATGCGCCGTCGTAGACTTAAGATTCCTTATCCCTTAAAAGCTGGGCAGGGGCAAAGGGGACGAAAGGCTCCCTTCCCTCAGACAAATAACACAAATTTATCTTGGGTTCCAAAGTCCAAATCCTTTTGAAGGAATTTGAAGCGTGAATGCGGACATGCGCAAGCGCAGACGCACTCGCACTCAAATTCTTTTCATTGATGGGGCCGGTGCAATGCAGATGCAGATGCAATTCTGAGTCTGAGACAGCTGGTTTCGTTTGGTAGGAAAACGGAACTCTTAAAGACGCCTTGATTTCAAGTCAAGATTTATGCCGTTGACAAGAAAAGGTGAGAACAAAAGGAGAGCATGAATTATTGGAGGAGCAGCTTTTGTGACGTGGAGGATCAATGCAATTCGGAATCCATCCAAGGACCCACAAGGTTGTCTGGTGGAATGGAATGTCTTGGACCACGACTCCTTTACAACCTATCAATGGACGGGGGCGACTTTCTCGGGATTTCCAAGAAATCCGTCCAAGGAGAGGAATTTGAGTGGAATTCCTTAAGGAAATATTTGAAATAGGTCAGTACTGCACAGCACATAGGTATGTATACATGCTCGCATGACTTTTCTGTATTTTGTAACTGGATAATTTCAAAAATTACATTTATATTTCAAAATTCCCACAACATCCTGGTGTAACTTACACAGAGTTTTTCTTTGCACTTATTAGGGGATTAGGGCAAAACTGACTTATCGTCCTTATAACTTATACTTTATCTTTATCGTACTTATAACTTATCTCGATAAATTATAAGTGCGATAAAGATAAAGTATAAGTCAAAAACACCCCATGTTTAGGGCAAATCTGACTTATCGTCCTTATAACTTATACTTTATCTTTATCGCACTTATAACTTATCTCGATAAGTTATAAGTACGATAAATATAAAGTTGACCCATTTTTGACTTATAAACAGCGTTTTATAAGTTCGCTAGCAAGAAACCTTAACTTATCTTTATCCTTAACCTTGAGCGGCACAGACATGCGCTCTAGTGTTTGACTTAAGGCGGAAAACTTTAAATTGAACTCAAAGTCGCAGATCCACTCTATTTAATTCTCCCATCAATTCTAAATTTGAAAGTTGAAGATGCCTAAAAACGTGAGTGTATCAATTATATTTAGTTAAATTTTACAATACTTTAGCAGTGAAGATACTCCAGGGTTCTGTGAAATAATTTTTTTAGGCTCGAAAGCCCAGATTCTTCTTTGATGCCCAGAAAGACATCAAACTTCTCAAGATTATGCTTGACAAGCGAGCATGGGAGTACGGAATGGTTGGGTGGACTTCGGTAGCTGATTACTTAAACTTA
>JAAXYW010000922.1:0-27390 GCA_036851895.1 Orthonychiurus folsomi | reverse complement strand
TTTTGTACTAATGTCATCATAATCATTTGTTTCGCTCGAAGTTCTACAAGACAAGTGATTCAAATTAAGTTTTTTCTTCCGAGATATTGTATGCGTTAGTAAATAGTGCTATTTTCAGTCACAATTTTAATACAATCGCAATACCTTGTTTTTAACTCAACCATTTCCGTCTCGACTGGATTGTTGTTGACTCCCTCCCCTTCCATTTTGGCTATAAAACCCTTCCTTCCTTTAATTGAACGAACACAGGTTTTGCATCAAAAGGCGGATTGATTGTTGTGCAATCATATGACAACATATAATGTGTGGAGTTTGTTGTTTGTATTTTCATTCCATGTCCTTGGGAACCCTTGTAATATGTCGCCAGAGGTTCCAATAATAAAACCATGCATACCATAAATCAAATTATGCATTTTATTTTTCTTCGGTGAGAGTGAGAACAAATACAGTCTCACTTTTGCCCCTAGCCGGAATTTAGGGCCCATTGTGCAAGCGGCAACAACACACATGTTTAAAAATCCGATCCTGAAGTTATCACCGTCGGAACAGATTTTTGTTGTAGTTTTTCGAAACAACGAAACTTCGTCCTACAATCAAGAACGAAAAACTTTAAAATATTATCTGATTGGGTATGTAAGTATCTATAAATTTACGAAATCAAAATTACAAATGTGTGAAACTGTGAAAGGCACATTGTTTATGATAAAATTAATTGCATTACCCCATTTGCCGCGGCGGTTGACGGTATGTGATTTGTTGATTTGTATCATGCCGACATAATACCACAACCTTGACTTTAGCTTAATGCTCCAATTACCGGACATGATTTCCAAGTCAGACTAGTTTATAGAAGCATCTCAATATACTTAGTTAATATCCATACAAAACAATAATTGTTAATTTAATTTAGCATGATGAAGGAATACTTAATTGAAGTATTTAAACATTCCATTTGTCTAGATATAAGCCTGCCTGGATCTTGTTCCATTCTCGGGTGAGGAAGCTAGTCATGATCCGGCGCCCTCCAACCCGGATCGAATTGAAGAATGAGGATCTTCAAGAATTTGACTATTTTCAAAAAATGGAGAAGAAGCGAACTCCGCCTTCGACCCAGGAATCCCAGAAGCTTCTTCGCCAAGAGCGGATAGGCTACGTGAGTCGTGCATTAGTGGCGCGGGCGGATTTTCGTCGGGCCGAATCAGCAGCAGCGATTGCAGCAGCTGCGGCAGCCGTAGTGGCGGGTTCTGCTTCAACAAGTCAAAGTAGTACAACTACTCCGACGCCAAGTGCAAGTACGGCGGCCGCCACTGCTGGTAGTGAAACAGCTGAACCGGCTGCCGTTGATGAAGGTCCAAGTGGAGCTGATATTGACGATGACAACGACAACGAGTCACTAGGTTTGTCCAATGTCACTAATGCAGGCTCAGATTTGAGTATCAATATGAGCATGGATATTACAGACTGACCTTAAAGTATTGTATAAATTGGTTTCTTGCTAGGTACGTATAAGTTAACGCAAGTTAAATAATTGTGGATTGAATTTGTATACCGCATGTTCTACTTGAAATAAAGGTACATTTATTACAAATTATTACGTAATAATTTGTAATAACAGACAAATAGAGCTTGAATTTTGAGGAATAGAAGCAATGGTAAGACATTACGTGTTCAATTAAACCTGGGTTTTGACTGTCCAGGATAACATTCTATTGCACTATTAATTAATGTCATATTGTATTCGTATGTTGAGAACTCAGAAGTTTGGAAACTTTCCAATCCATTCTGAACGCATTTTTAGGTGTATCAATTCTAAATTAAGTGGTCATATTCATTGCATGCAAATAAAACGTTGAATTTCTAACTGTTTACTGGAAAGACTAGAACAAGAAACCAGGGACTTTATTAATCAAATGTCAAAATATATTTGGTTTCTCCGAAACCCTTCATTACATTGTCTAATGCATCCCTATATTTGGCAAGTGCAAGCAACTTATGCTGTGGAGGTGAGAACTGTCCATCTTGGCAAAACTTAGCAATAGCATTTAGCATTTCTAACCGCTCCTGTATACTATGGGTATTACTCCACCTTGACATCCAATATCCATGAAGTTTTACATCATTAAAAATCAGTTGGGATGTGGGGATTATGACCGGCTGACGTGACATTCCTCCGTATGTAACATGCGCTCTTCCAGGTTCTGTAAAGACAATTAGCTATGAACTCACTGCATTCTAAATTGAATCTTGATTATTAGCAACTACGTTTAGCCAAATTAAATATATTAGTACCCAAAACCCGAAGAATATCCGTCGCGCTCTTTCCCCCTGTACAATTGAGTGCTAGTTGAGCCTTTATATTTTTGTCTAGTGTCCTCAACTCCTCTTCAGTAATCACAATAGTGTTCGAATCTCCCAAAGCCATTAGTCTTTCTTGCAACTTGCCGAAGTTCTCACGCTTTCTACAAATTGGAAATTGACTTGAGTCCAAATATCCGACAAAATTGAATGACAGCCTGACCCACGGCAGAATTTCCTCCATTTTGAATGACAGTGTCTCCGGGCTTCAACGTTTCAAAGTCTTTAAGCAATCTGTACGCAGTCGGAGGATTAACTGATATGGTTGCGGCTAAAACCATATCCATTGTGGGTATCTGGAATTATAAAAATTGAATATCAGTCATCCTATTCTAATTTCGACTATCAGTTGGTAGTTCTATTTCTTCAAGGGTATGAAAATCTGCTTACGGGAAGGAAGTCTTCATTATTTCCAAGGACGTATCCTTGCCACGTTCCCAGGCTGGGGTGTTCTGGAATAACCCATTGACCCTCAATCAATTTGAATGGGTTTGGTCCTTCACCAACTTTCACAATCATCCCCACACCTTCATTTCCAGGGACCGCCGGCAATGACTTGGGTTTAATTGGGTAAGTTCCTTGGATTGTATTGATGTCAGCCGGATTCATTGGCGCCGCCATCATTTTGACAATTGCCTGAACATTCGAAAAAATAAGATTAGAACAAGGCTTGCTGGTTTAAAACTCGCATTATTATTTGCATAAGAGGCAAAGCAATTAGGTCAAGTTGTTTTCCAACCACAATTAAAACCGGCCCGTCACTCGACTCAAAGTAATACAATCTCGTCTACTGATTGAAGTTAAAGTAGTTTGTCTGACAAGTATCAAACATTTTGCCTTTCAGACAATATCATGCAACGAAATAAAACTTAACCAAGATATCGTAACAAATCAGTATTCTACTCACAAGTAAATGTGATTTAAATTGTCTAACCTGATCAGGGTCAACTTTATCCAAATGAAGTCCTTCCTTCCTAATAACCTCCAGTGGATCTCCATAACTGGCAAAAACCAGACGCTGAGATGAATAAAATCGTTCAAATGACCGTGACACGCAGCAGCCAGATTTCGATGCCCAGGCTCCTGCCAATGTCCATCCAACCCTCCCCGTCAACATTTTGACCCCTTATTCGAGGTCAGGGGACGGCTGGACAACTTAGAAACTTTCTCACTCCTTAGACTTTTTATTTAAAAAAGAAAACTGACTGTTCAAAAATAAATTGGTCGTACACATCATAGAAAAGGTTGCACGATTATATTCCAACCAGATATTTTCGAGCGAAAGTATGTTTCGCGGCTTCAAACTAAATTCAATGATTGGACACAACGCAGTGCAGTGGAATAAATAAATGTACATTTTATTGATTTTATTAGAACGTAAATGTTTTCCAAAAATTACAAACGCGACTAGACTTTGTACAGCAAAGCGATATGCGATGTGGTGATGTATTAGTATTTCATTAGTAATCTTCGGGCAATATTGCATCCGAGGTATTGAAATTTGGAAATGGCTGTTTGATTTAAATTGTAAGTCAGGTAAGGTCAAGCCTAAAGCAAAATACATGCATGCGGTGAGATCGCGACAAATTGTTAGCGCTAAGGCTGTGTGTTAAGCACTGACGTAAACTTTTAATTAGTCTTAATTGCGTTCATGAAGTTAATTCCTTGACCAAGAAATGGGGCGATTGAGTATTCGTTCTTTCAGTGCGTTCAAGGTCAATCCGCATTTTTATATTTCTCATATATTCTACTCGCTTATATTACACAAAGGTAGCCGTGCATGTGGTGTCACTTTGAACTCCAATAGAAATTCCAAAATTAAAGCGTCTAACTAAGAATTTACTCAAATATAACGAATATTATTGCCTCATTTGAATAAACCTGAACTTCAACTCTCATCAAAGGAGTTAAAACTTGCGGTTCTTTGCGTCAAATGCCAATTTTCTGAATTTCTTGACAGCAGACCTTCTGGCAATTCCGCCATCAACTCGACACACGTCATTATTTGTGCTATTCCCGCTGTGTCCTTCAATCTGGCATTGATGAAGCAGTCGCTTGCTACACACATATTGCAACTAAATTCATGTATTACTAAATAAATGAAAACAAACTGAAATCACTTTCAATTGAGTCCGCGGAGTAGACTTCTTCTGTCGAAGCAGAAGCAGATGAAGAATCGCTCGCACTTCGTTTACCACGGCTCAGCGCACATTCATCGTAATAGCCCATGAACCTCTTCAACACTGGTTTCATGTCAATCAGACACTCCTCCATTTCCTTAGGAATGTCATCGGCTATATATTGCACGGGGTATAATTACATAGCTCCTAACTAACACATAATTTAGTGATCGTTTAGGCTTACCTTGCACCTGAGCTATTCCTTCAAAAATAGCAACGGCAACCAGCATTATTGTAATAAAAGTTTTCACCATTTTGGTAATAAAATTCGGTACTACTATAAGTAGTAGTAAAAGCCAAAGACTCTAAAAAAAGTGGACTGCTCACTAAATCCTAGTCTGGAAATGCCCACTACTTATGCTCAGAAATGTGGGCCATTTAATCAACATTTAGAGACCAAAGGAATTGGGACTAAATTGGATTAATTACAATTCCGAAATATTACGCGCCTTTACATATATACCAATTATGCATGTTCCAGGTCCAGACGCATGCTAAAGAAAAAATTCTAGACTAGGCAACTAGGCATGATAAATGCACCTATAAGACACAAACACGTGATTGAAATAAGCGTACTTCTGAAACCAAAAAAAACTTGTCGTTGTCCACTCTTGTACATGACAAGACAATATTTTTCGCTAAGGCTAGTTGGCTTTATGCTATTGCTAATATCATCATAATACACACACATATTAATGGCATAATCGAAAATACATGTCTTGATTCAGGGCTAAAGCTGAATACATAACAACAATAATTACTGTACATTAGCCCAGCTAATTGGAAAGAGTTGAGGCGTGGCACACTGGCTTTCCTCCCCTTGATTGTTTTGGTCTTGAAAGATTTTCAAGTTCTCCTGCTGAACCAATCTTCGGGATACTTGGGGCGATCCTCAGCTATTTTTTAAAGAAGACTGTTTGGATTCAAAGCAAATTTTAGTTAGTTGTAGGCAAAATTAAAAATCCATATTCAAACCTTACCAGACGCAATCACTCCAAGGCATCCAAGGAAGACAGCAAAAATGAACACTATTACCATCTTGGGTTTAAGTAGTCTTTAGTGAACGGTAAATAATTTGGAGAAATTAATCGCTTTTTACAGAATTTCAGATGGGAGTTAACTTGCTGAACCCGGACGCGAACAAATGTCATACCCTTGGCGTTGCGTTGTTCACTGAACTCGAGCTTATATTCTAGAATTCCGATTAATGCCAAAATCGCAACCGCCACAGTTTCATGAAATGAACCTGACAGTAGATATACCCACTAAGGCGCTGGAAATTAACACCTATTGACTTCGTTTAGATGACAACATTGTGTGGACATAATCTTGCGGGCAATTTCCCGCCGGAAATTGGTATGAAGTCATTCGGAATTGAACATGATAATGACTGACATGAGTTCATTAATACTGACATTTCGGAACACCAATTCAATGTACGAGAATCGTATACGTTGCAAGTGTAGTTCTGAACACATTGCAATTTAAGAATGCTTAGACCAGGAAAGAGGGAACTCTGTCCGTGTCGATTGATTCACAAAATATTTCCAGAGTTCAAATCAATATTTGAAATAAATAAATATCCTAACAAAAATATAACGCAAACATTTCTTGGCTCTTCTTCAAGACAAATTTGAGCATCCGTGAATTGGAATTAACGGTTCTTCATCTTTGTGATTTGCACGGAACGAAACGCAAAAGCTTTTTTGGATATAACTTGTAGCACGTTGAGTTTTAAACACACTAGTAGAAGACCGTTTTATAATGTACCAAATTTTAATTAATATGTCAATCAGCTGTACAACTTGACTTATAGTAGAGATTTCATTAATTCATTTGCACACTATTGGCACATTAAATTCTACAAGTATGCCCATGTTTCCTCATCTTTTGCCTCTGCGCTGAACCGTTCTCCGGCTTCAATGATTTGATCATGGGGCAATGCGCCGACTAATTGTGCACATTTCGCAATCAGTGCTTCGCCGTCTTTGTCAGCCTCCTTCTTTTGGTTGAAACACTCCTCCACTTGTAACAAAAGTTAAACGTTTGATATAATGTGAGTATTTAAGCTATTACATATAGCGCTTCTATCAATGTCAATATTACCTTCTTCCGTATTTGCGGAGGTGTCATCTTCCTTAACAAGATCCAGGGTACATTGCACATAGTAATCCCCAAGCCTTTTAACCACAGGGTCCAGTTCTCCAAAACAGTCAATGACTTCTTGTGGAAGTTCTGTAATTTATTTATTTGTTTAGAATATATACATTTTATTTCCCTCCATTTATAAGTTGAATAAATGCAAATACCAGCCAAAACTCCGCTACTGAAGCACATGGCAAGTATTGTCACTAAAAATATCCTTCCCGTCGCCATTTTCACGGCACATTTACTTCCTTGCCGAACACGAAAGTTATAAATGCAAGTGAATGAGGTGTGCAACAAGCAAGCCGTAGAACCAGAAGCGAATTATTAATGCGCATTTCGCGGAAATTGTAAGGCGGTAACCGCAGCCAACTTAAAGATAATCCGCAGTTAATTAGCCTTGCCGGACAATTAAACTAATTCTTGTGTGCCTTACGCTGAAACAGTTTGCTTGTTTAATTCTTAGTACAACATCCTGATGATAGACAATGTAATGTGAAGTAAAGGCAATGGACAACGAATAAAATATAAATCTGATGCAGAAAATGTATACTACCATAATTTATTGTTTATTGTTACCTTGTGCTAATAACCACAAGATTTGAAAAACTATTTAAGACACATTCTTGTTGTGCCTTTGATTTGACATATTATGGCGATGTAGCAAAATAAGTCATGCAAATTCAAGATATCTTCTATAGATATGACTCGGCTACCAATCCTTCTTTGAATTTTTTTTCGGTTTCCTCCAAATCGTCTTCCATTTGACTCACCAGGGCACCGCACTTTGCAATTTGTGCCTCACCGGCCGTGTCGGCTTCCTTCTTCTTTTCGTAACAACGTTCAACTTTTATGTGTTTCAAGACACAATATCAGGGATTAATACATCCGTTTATAATCATGTTGCAATAAAATAAATCTATTCCTAACCTTCATCGTCGTCGGGAGTTTTGTAGTCCTCCGAACTATTACCGGCATTCAGTTCTTGACCTAAATTTATCAAGCATTCAATGTAGTAGTCTGCGAGGCGAGTGATAACAGGTTCCATTTCCTTGAAACATGCTGCAATTTTTGCGGGTATATCTGTTAATAGTTAGAAATTATAAAATCAGTTCAAGTATTTGTAACAGTTAGGTTCATTCAATCAAAACTAGTATTTTTTCATACTTGCTTGAATACCAACTGCACAGAGGCAGACGAGAAAACCTAAAAGTAAATATTTAGCCATTTGCTCTTAAGCTGAATTTGAATTGGATTCAAACCACCTAAACTCCTTGCTAAACAATGAATCCAGGAAGTTCTACGCATGGATTTATGATATTTGCAAGAGTTGAATAGAATTGTTCAAAATTAACCACAATGAGATTAGCAAATTAAGAATGTTGCTCTTGATTGTACTGTACAAAGAATTTGCTCGTGGCGTGATTAGTGGCCCAAATTGGACTTCATTTTCAACTGAAGTTTGCAATTAAACATTCGTTTGTTAGATCATGTGCTTAATTAAGCCAGATTCATATGTGCGTAAAGGATTGTAGTCACGTTGCTTAAACACAAAGTTATTTCAAATATGATTTTATTAGTAAACGAATACATGTCACTCATACAACTAAACAATTAAGAAACAAATGGACTTCATTACGCCAAGGGAGCATCCCTATTAAATATGATTTGAGCTAGCATGGATTTTTGTGAGCTGGATAAATTTCTGACAGCATCATTACATCGGTTCACCACTGTGCTTAAGTCCTTGTCCTTAGCTTTCACTTCTTCCACGCATGATTCAACTGCGGAATAATAATAATAAAATCCGCAAATGGTGCACAATATCCTAATCACTAAAATCTGAAATATATACACATACCAGCAAGTGATTTTGAGCTAAAATCCACTGCCGTTTCATGGGAAAAATCGTCCATATTATAACCGAGTGTTTTTGCGCATTTGTCATAAAATTCAATAATCTTCGGATTAATCACTTTTGATTTTTCAAGGCAGTCCAGAATTTCTTTGGGCAACTGATCCTCTTCAGACGATGATATCACTGTAGAAATAGCATAGCATAGTAAGAAAATTGACCCACCTTTATCATAACCACGCAGGACGCAACGCATATTACACATTTACGCACTACTGCGTCTTTAAGATGATGAGGATGACAGGAAGCTTTACATACACCTTTAGATTTTCATAGAGAAATTAATAAATCCTGTAAACCTCACCTCCAGCAGAAGCCCAGGTCACCACAGATGAAATTAGCAAGTAAATGGCAAACTGAACAAAATATCTCCACATTTTCAAGAAATCACGTATTATAAATCTGCAGCGGCGTATTGAGTCACACCACATGCATGGCCTCTCCTTACAGGGACGAGATCCAATGGTAAAGTATATAAAGCTGCCTGGGCTCTTCTTATCAGAGTTTCTCATGTGGTTTCGGTTCTTAATTGAACTTATCACTCAGACTAATTTCAAACCCGTTGACGGTTTCTTTCGTCTGAAGAAGTAATTAAATCATGGAAGACTGTGGCTTTGGGTCTACCCAACAAATTTTGCAGCTGGTGCTATGCTGGTAGCGGTAAGCGTCAAATAACACGTTTTTTTCCAAGAAGGAACAAAATTCTGAGAAACCACAATTATTTTTATTAGAGCCAGATGACAGCCAAACAGCTCACATTAAGGTCATGCAAATGGGAATTTATGCTACGCAAAAAGAGTTACACAGAAAAAAGGCGCATTACATACGCATTTGAATTAGGGCACGTCGAAGTTTTACCTAATTGGATTTGGCTACCATCTGTCAAACTTAGAACCGGGATTATTGTGTCGTTGGCTCGGCGGGTAATGGGTAATTAAAAGCCAGAAAATTTAGGTTTACAAAACTATTTTGTGATGAAATATTTTTTATCCTTTTCACTTTAGATTCATACTTTTTCCAAGTATGAATCTGCAATTTAGAAGGTGCCCACTCACGTGGGAGTTGGTACGCCGTCTCGTTTTAGATATTGTTAGAATTAAAGCAGTAAGAGTACCCCTTTTCATTTTGAAAAAAGTCGTGTGTGCTTTATGATAAAAAGCAGCGATGTTTTTCCTTGCCTAATTGGAATGCATAAAAACTGCAATTCGGTGAATTGAAGTGTATGTAATACTCAATTTGTTGATGAAGACGGCACTTCAAAATATTATCTGCTAATAAAAACAAATTAAACTGATAATAATCTCAACCAGCTTGGACACAAGCGTCAGTGACATCATTGTGATAGATAATTCTGTGGCAATTTCGCCACAGAATTTCTGAGTGTATTTCTTTCAGTAAATCCTCGTATAAAACAAAAAAACCATACGCGTTTTCTCATATCTGAATAGTATTGTGCTCAGTTGCTCAGCTTTTGTACGCAGTTTACATTTTCTCTACAATGATTACAATCACATTTCTCCTTTTCGCCATCTTTTCCGCTACCTTGGGTAAATGGATTTCTCAATTACATTTCGGATCCATTTTTCACCGTAAACTTTAAAAATTTGCTCTGAAACTCAAATTCTTAATTACACTTCAACACGATTTCTGCTTTAACAGGTTTCTCCGTGTCTTCTCCGTTTGTCTTACAAGCAGGATTTGAGTATGTTGGGACGGCGGAAGGTAAAATATTTGTGAGTCCAATTCTTCCTGAGTCAGAAAGGACGGGATCACGTGGCAAGATGCACTCATACGATGCGCGGCTGCGGGATATCAAATGGCGACCATCACATCCGCTGCCAAGGACAAAGTCATCGAGGACTTCATTACAGCTGGAAGCGGAATTGATTCTTCAAAATTGTCTTGGATTGACGGAACTAACTTTATTTCCGAAGAAAATTGGTTCTCTATCAATAGTGGACAGAATTTGACGTATTTTAACTGGGTAGATCAACGACCTGTTACAAATGAAGGAGTTAGGTGCCTCCGGTGGTCGCACAATTCCTTCAAACACGGATGGTGGGACATTTCATGCACAGACAAGTACAATGTAATTTGTCAAACAGTTGTTGGTTAAAATGAGAATAATAATAACGAAGTAAGGAAGTCCACTCTGATTCAGGCGTGAATTAGTCGCATTTATTTCGTATTTCACACAGGGTGGACGAAAACGCCCACGCTTTGATAATTCATGATTTTATTTCCACTTAATAAACAAATTAAATTAGTTGCATTTGCTACACTTGTGCATGCAGTTACATAACAAATTACCGGTTAGGTGATTAAACGAGAGTGAGTTTAATCACAGCGCTTTGTAGAAAATATCAGTCAATGGTTTGTCTTTTTTCAATCAGTCTCTCCTACTAGGTTAATATTGGCAGTAATTTAGCATTGCAAAGATGCTGCTGAAATACAGCATACATCCGCTGCCTGTAGAAACCCTAAGCGAAACAGCGAAAGAGTAGTTAGAAGAGTCATTTTCGGCAAGTGGTGTAGAAGCAAAAAACAATTCCTGGTAGGGCGGAGTCGTAGCGCTGTCAACACCGGTACCTAAATTAATCATTCCAACCCATAAGTAATTTAAAAATCCAATTTGTTAAGAATTACAAATTTAAACTGACTCGTCGTTTTCATGCTTTCACTAGTAGAAGTAGTGGTAGTCGTAGTTTTTGAAGTATTCGTTGTTTCTGTAGTTGTCGAGGTTTTTGTAGTAGTTGGAGGATTTGTTACGGTAGCTGTAGTAATCTTTGGCGTTATTTTATTTGTTATGGTAGTAGTACGAAGCCGACTTGTATAATGTTTAAGTATGTCCTCGGCTTTTGGTGGTTCAACATTGATGTCTGAAGCAATTTTTGCGCATCCTCCATTCTGAGTGCGTCGATGGCCAGGTGGACACTCCGTTAAACCCACTGCCCCGGGTGTTGTTGTCAGTTGATGAGTTGGAATGAATATAGATTTAGCGTGCGTTGGACGATCGACATTTGGATCCAACGGAATGGGATTACCAATCTGTTTCACAAGCTTCTGATTTCTTGAAAAGTTGTCCTCCCATCCTATCTCATGCTTGTGTGGTAAACTTAAGGAGAGGGACACAATGAATGAAAGCAGAAGTGGCAAACGAGTTTCAGAAAAGTTTTTCATATTCCAGCTGAATCTCACTTCGAAAGTCTGTAAGAATGCAAAAGAAAGACATTGTCAAAATATTGAAATTACTTGAGAATGCAGGTCATCTGTGAATCTAAGGCTGAATTAAGAAAAGCGCTAGTATGCAGTTTTTTCAAATTCCAAAATTATTGCTTTACTATAATATAATATAAACAAAATAGAAAAGAAAAATTCTTCTGGAAAAGTTCTTAGAACTTCCCACTTCTCACATTGATTTGGTTTTCCGTCGCCTTGTACTCAAAGTATGGTCTCCTCGTCAATTGTGTATTAAACGCAAAACACGGTTAATTTGACTTTTAATTGCCCATAAGTCAAGCCACGCACACATCCGCACCGCACACACGCCAAGCACAAACACTATTAATTTTTTAGTTCCCAATTTCCGCTTTACCATGCACTTTTGCACTCACAGGTATGCAGTTGCAAACGGCAAAGTTTTCCGGAAAACTCAACAACTGACGAGTTACAATAATTTCATTGACAAACACTATTAGTGAGTCATTCTACAGTAAAAATGAAGTGAGCATTTCTGGGCAAGGTTAAAATACGTAATCTACAAATTAGGGATTTGCGGAGTGGTGATATGATGCGAATCGCTCCGCTAACATTAGTAGCGTATCGCTAAAAAGCGTCACATTCTGGTTAACAGCATGTACTGCTAAATGCGAGTTAAATGCCGATTAATCACCAAGTGAAAGATAATTTTGATAAGGTAATTAATACAAATACGGATGACATTGCTCATTAGCATTTTTCCTGTTCCCTATCAGTTCGCGTATCTCGCACCCATACAAGGCAAAGCCGGAATTAAATGCTGTTGTAGTGCGGCCGTCCGCGTCCGGCGCATGTGCTGAGCCACTAATTTCTGTTTAATTAGTATTGCAATGCATTATGGCTAATTTTAGGGGTAGTCAGTCCACGTGGAGATACAATAGAGATATATTGATTAAGAAATTAATTTTTGTTTACCAAACGCAGGCAAGAAGCAAAGGTGGGTCAATGTGGTAATAGGTCGTTGACCTCTCTCGGAAGGATTGAAACTGACTGGGCTTTACTTCTAAGCCAAAGCCACAATCAGTTAGTATTTTTTGATAATGTGTATTTGTTTGTGCGTATGTGTCGTGTGATATAAATGTTTACGCATTTGCAAGGAAAGGGAGTCTGCAGTTAGTTGAATGAGTCAAACAATACTGAAATCACGCAAATAATTTAATTGGCTATTTATTGGTCTTTAATTTCCTTCGTTACTGGATCTAAAATTGGATATGGCGTAAATCGTAGATAGATAAGATTTTCCTTATTCTTTAAAGCATTGCCTTTTTTCTTTCCTTCCAGGATCGGGGGATTTCTAGAGATGGCGGGAGGCTTGACCGCATATATCCTGCCTGGACATTATTTTCGCTCTCGTTGTCAGCGTAGGATTGTAATAACAGGCGCCATTGACTTCCTATAAAGTAGAATGGAATAATCCAGAAGTTTTACTAACATTGTACATTGTTGTCAATGTCATTACATTGGGCGTCTGCTAAAAGTACGCGTTTTTCACGTCGTCACTTAAGCGAACCCGTGCTAAGTGCGTCCAATTTGGATTGGGCCAAAAGAATCGGATGCTAAAGGATTATGCCTCCGACCCTATTAGTTTACGTTGAATTTAACACAACGAAGACACTGTAATACAACACAATTTGTCATTCAATACAGACTGGCCACAACGATTCGGGTGCTGCTGCTACCGCTACGTTAGTTCTGAGTTTTAACGTATGGCATTTGATCAACCACTTTTTGCATATGTACATACACGCCGACGTCAAAGAAAAGTATACCAGCCGTATTCATTATAGGAGATCAAAGGGTGACAGAGAATTCAAACCACAAATGCCCTCTTTTTTAAATAACTCTCACTGTAATTTTTTTTTCATAACGGAGATACCGAGATAATTATTTGTAATTGCACAGGCACCCGTGCGTATGTGCCTGACGTTGAGCTTGTGCTTGACATAAAATGACACGGTTTTAAAATTACACGTTTAGCTTTTTACTTCAAAACTACATCGCAATTGCGGATCTTCGGATGAAGAGCAGAATCGATTCAAGTTAGAATGATTGCGCCGCATGGCACAAGTAATGATGTTAGCATGACAAGCGAAATTACTCAATTACTTTCTCCACAATAGTGCTGTAATGTATATATGCTAACAAGGTCCTTGATAATATAAAACTAAACAGGAATTCGGGTATTTGACAGTTATGAGATACACACACGTGTATGGCTGCGCTGCGTGGCATGAGCATGACACGCAATGTAATATATATATATGGCAAATGTTGTCTAAATTAAATGAGGGAATGAGACAATGAGTTCCAGAAACCGCAACTGAAATTATTTGCAAGCACAGAAGTGTTCGTAATTCGCTGAAGCTGAAAACCTTCTAATTTGCATACTTCTTTTTGCTAAAATTGAAAACTTTCTAATTTGCATACTTCTTGCACTGAATATACGGTAAAGCTTCTTATTGTGGAATTCATGGGCTTGAACAAAGTCAGTCCTTGCCCTTGCTGTCACGCAGAAGTTGGCGTGTACATATTATCATTTTTAAATATGGTGAGTTTATTCACTTTAATTGGATTTGCATATTAGCCATCGTCTATTTGAATTGCACAGCTGTACATAACGGGAGCAGTCCTCTTGGGCGTAGCATTAGGAGTTGAAACTGTACCAATGCTGTCCGACACTGCCAAACCAATTTGTAAGTTTTTCAAAACATAATTCTAATTAGATTCAAATCAAATTACAAATTCTTGTAGACATGAAAGCATTGATGCTGGGAATTCTGATTATTTACGCATTTATTGGCTGCGCGGATGTTGGGCTCCATGAATACCTACACAAGTCCCTGAATTTGGTATGTGTGAATTAGATTTTGTGCAACTACACGCTAACTTTTTGACCTATTCTTCAACAATCAATTTTCAGAACAAAGAAACGAAACTAAGGAGATGCAGTCGTTGGATAAAAATAAAAATCCCGCTTCTTATATTTTGCCTGCCGGTTATCGCAGTTCATGTCTTTGTGGATTTTTCATCGTTTAAAGTCGTTATGTACTCGGCTGCGGTTATCTATCAAGTGTACTACATTTGGGTCGTTCAACACTTCCTGGTGGAAATTAGAGAAGAATTAAAATCCACAGCAGTGGAGGAAGAGAAAGCAACAGAATATGACCCACGAGCAACATTACGTAGGCCAGCCAACACCACAAGTGTGTAAAAGCTTTCTGCTTACATTTTTCATGTGGTATCAAATGCCATGCCGGAGTATCAAAATAAATGCCCGCCATTTGCAGAGTACATTCGGAGCCCTCGCATTGTTCTAGCACGATGCGCGTTCGCAATTTTCGTCCAACTTGTGAAATACTTAAAGAACTATATGAAGAAAGAATGGGCCTGTTTTTTACATTATGTGTGGAATATTTCTCATTTTCAACATTTCAACTCGCAGCATTATCGCAGACTTCGGGTTTTGCAATGACATTGACTTCTGGTTTGAATCTTTCCTGATAACATTTTTATTCACAGCATCAAATCAAAGACTTCAAAAACTGCATAGTATTAACTGAAGACGTTAGCATTTAAAAGTATGAAGGTATAAAACAAGCCTACAATTGAATTAGACTAATTAACTATTAAAATTTTGTTTTAAAATTACACAAAAACTTTGCTCAGAACGGCTAGTCAAACCATTTGCCTTTGGAAAATGGCTATACAATGCAAACATACAATAATACATTACAGCCTCCAACTACTATACACTTTGTCTTGCATATTTCAATAGCAAAAACTCAAATTTGAAGTCTAACAGGAATTCTGAACGTAGAACACATAGTCGGGATCATCTTTCCCCTTCCAATTGGCATGAGCTTGATTACCAAAAAATATAGGTTTCTTCATTTCAATATTGAACACGTCGTCCTCTTTTGCTAAGACCGCGGTGGTTGATGATACATGGCTGCTGGTTGTCTGAGCACTTGTCAACAAAGTGGTCGTAGTGGTCCTTGAATTAGTGGTTTCCTCCATTGCAATGGATTGGTTTATATCAAATTCCTCAAGTTCAATGTCGCATTCCCTTTTGGGGAGGACAATGGCATCCATCTTTGATTGTGCAGCATTGTAGTTCTCTTCTTCCTGCTCTTCTTCTTCATTCCGTGGAATCAATTTGAAACTGCATGGGGATGGTGAGCCCTGTTTCAGGATATCCAGATAGCTGAGGACATGGAGCGGTTCCTGCATGTCCCCAATGTCTTTCAAGTGATCGAAGCCCCTTTGACGCTGTTTTTCGATTAGGAGTTGGCGTCGACGCTCAATGTGACTCAAGGAAGTAAATGATGAGTTCTGAGACATGTTGGTTGACATTGAACTTGAGTTATGGACATCAATACTTGTATTTAATCCAGATAAATAATCATCTGTTGACGTGGATTTATCCATGCAAGGGGTTGGTGCGGATTGGAATGCCAGAATAGATTTTTGACCATGTGTACTCACACTCCTTGCAGCGCTTTCCTTGGAGCTCATTGTCAGGGATGATTTATTAATGTCCACAATTTGAGTGCTTGTGTTGGAGGCGGCGGCCTTATTCAAGTGCGATGTATCAGTTAGTTGTGAGGACTGATTAACAACACTTTGTGAAACTTGGTTGATGTTGTGTGTTGTGTTTGACGTAATATTGGTGGTTGAGGATTGTGACACGTGGGAAGTGTTTTCAATGGACCTGTTGATATTCACTGATACATTGCTCTGTGTTACGGCAGCTGCGGCGGCAATACGGATATCCTCTAGCTTTTGATTTTCGATTCGCAGCTCCTCTTTTCGTAGATTTTCAATTCTCAAGCGATCTGCCTCTTGTCGTCCAATTTCATCTTGCCTTTGACCCTCAATTCGTATGCGCTCCTCTTCCTCTCTCCGCAATTTCAATTCACTCTGGACTCGTTTCATTTCTAAGATTTCCGCCTGCTGCTTTTGTTGCTTGAGTTCCGCCACGCGCTGAGTGGTTTTTTGCTGTTCCAATTCATTTCTGTCAATGAGGAGCTGTTGCTGATTGATGTCTGTGATATTAACCGTGTTCTTATTAATGTGACTCTCTGTTACGCTGGAGGTAATCATAGATGTAGATGTGGCATGACTACTGCTGCTGTGTGTTGTCGTCGAGGATGCTACATTCTGGACGGCGACGGCAGAGTGGGCACTGTGTTCGGCTGCCGCAATCGATGAGATGTTACTGGATTGTGCTACTACGACTGCCGTTGCTGATGAACTGATCTCATTCCCACCTTTAACAAAAGTTACTGTGCTCGTGCCTTTTGCTGTTGGTTTTTCTAAGGCGATGGAGTCATACTTCCAGTTGTGTGGACGAACTTTGATGAGGGCCCAATAATTGACATTTCGAAGTAAACAGCAACAGAAAAATAGGATAAAAAATAGAAGGACACAAAGGAGAAGAAAAATTAACAGTCCAATTTGATGATCGTGGAAGAATTCTTCGTTGTCAGCATCCTTGATCTGCTTATCTTTAGTCGGTGCCACTGGGGGCCTTGCAGAGGCTTCTGGTTTTACCTGCGAATCACCGTACTGCAATAAGATTAATCAATTTTATTTTGTGTAAAGAACCAAAAATATTTCAAATCCTTACGTCATCATAATTATGGTTTTCATCCGGCTTTCTGGTTTGTGGATTTCTTAATTTCTTCAGTTCGATGGAATCGTCTGGTTCAATGCTGTTGGGAAGTGGAGTGGTCTTTATCTCCTGCGTAAGGACGAATTATTATTATTGAACAGCAAAATAATGAAACAGACCGTATAAAATCTGAATTTACATTTAAGCGCACCGGCTTTTGTGGTTGCTTGACTACTACGTTGGGCGAATCTGGGTCATCCTGTACAAAGTAAAACTGAATTGAATTTAAGATTAGTGCAAGCGTTATGCTAAAAAGTGCAATTGCATCAAATGTGTGACGCACGTCATCACGAGAATTGTCCTGCGATGGAGTTGCGGCTGTTGTACTCAGCTCCTGCAGAAACACGGTTTTTTGAACATTAATTTTAATTTTGCCTTTATAATATTTTAATCAGGCTGCACATACTGGTTTTTTAAATGGATGGTCTGGCAAGTCCGAATAGTTCTAACAGTAATTACTGATTAGTACGAAATAAATGAAACCCATTATAAGTAGTTATTACATAAGTGTCGTCGTCATCGTCTTTCCTTGGTGATTTTTGTTTCACTGTGCTGATTCCTTCTGAACTTGTATCCGGGGTGTCCTGAAAAGTGAAAATAGATCAGTTACATTTGTGAGCACATGATTCTAAATAGAATGATTGGCGACAGCTTTGTTTACATCTTCCTTAGCGTGGTTTTCTTTGTCTTCATCATCTGTTGGTGATGCAGCGGTTGTCAACTTCTACAAATAAAATACATTTTTGAGTTACAAAACTGTATTTTCGAGCACACTTCGTTGAGTACAACATTTTGCTCAGACAGGGGTTCGAACTTACCACTTCCCGGCTTTCGTCACTTCCGATATTTACTACAAAATTCTGCTTTTCGAGCGGCTTGCGGGTGGAGGTGGGAATTGTCTCATCATGGAGTTCACCATAGTCCTGCTAAAAACGAACAATGCTACATAAGTAAAGAATAGGAAATAGGTGATGTTAACAGAAATTGCTAACCGGTGCTACCACACTTGCTAGAATATCATACATATTATGTATATCATGTACATTGGTAATAAATATCTTAGAATACGTAATATAATATTAACAAGCTGCTACTATGATGAAGCGTTACCATATCTGGTTCTCCTTCTGTCGTGGAGAAAGGCTCCGGAGCTAAGCTTGTGTTCTGGCAAACAAAAATAATCAACCAGAATAATTTTTATGGGCATATGGTAGAAATAAAGCTATTCTAATTAAAACCAACAATTTCTTCCGGCGCAATATCCTTCTTATCTGTGTCTGTATCATCTTCACCAGTGGGGCTTTTATTTGGCTTCTTGTTCTTAGAAAGCGGGTCAGAGTCGTCATCCTGCATTATCGCGAAAACTTTTATACTCATTTTTAAGCAATAGATTAGGTTATGTGCTTTCTAACCGGCAAATCATAATCATCTGGTTCTGGTGTTGTGACCTTGAAAAATTGGTTAAATAAAATGATTAAGTCCAGTCAAATTTTTCTTGTTCAGTACTAACTATTTCTTCTGGCGCAATATCCTTTTTATCGGTGTCCGTGTTATCCTCTCCCGTTGGATTTTTATTGGGCTTCTTATTCTTGGTTAACGGGTCCGAGTCATCGTCCTAGATAAGAACTGCTTTACACATGTTAAGCAATACAGAGGCTTGTGATTTCTCACTCACCGGCAGATCATAATCATCTGGTTCAGCGGTCGTAGCCTAAAACAGTGAGTTACAACCAAACTAGTTATAGGCAAGTTAAGATTTCTAAATCAATGCTTACAGTTTCTGGCGCAATATCCTTTTTATCTGTGTCTGTAACATCTTCTCCTGTTGGGCTTTTATTAGGCTTCTTATTTTTGGACAAGGGGTCTGAATCGTCATCCTGTATTTGTAAGTAAGTTATAATTCCTGCAAAAACCAAGTTAGTAATTTGAAAGATGGGGATTTCCTTACGGGTAGATCATAATCATCTGGTTCTTCAGTTGTGAGCTAGTTAGAAACATATCAAATCCATAATATTGCCACAAGAACTTATATTTTGAAATGCTCCAGGAATCTTACGACTAATACTTCCGTTGTCGTAGGTTCATCTGTTGGTAGAAATCCGTAATCCGGAAATTCTTGTCCCGGGGGTAACTGGTCACCAATTTCTGGAGTGGTTGGTGATTGCGGCTATAATTTTCAAAAGTACGTTGTCGAAATGAAACATATTTGTGTTACTGTTAACTCTATTTATAGAATAATTTTGCGTTACTTCCTGTGTAACCTCATCGTAATCAGAAAGTCCGGATTCTGCGTCAGCCAGAAGCGTTGTGCTGACCTATGTGAAATTCAAATTCGTAATTGCCAGAAAAAAACATTAATTTAAAAGCCTACAGTCTCCTCCGGTGGAGTAGATTCGATTTCTGTCGCGATCGTTGTGCTTTCCTCATCCTAAACATAATAATTTGTAATTGCAATGATAATATGATAATAACCTTTCTTATAGTACATATTCTTGTTATAATCAAGCCTTTACCACAGGAATGTTTTGGGCGTCGAGTGCGGTTGAAGCGCGTTCTGGTTCTAGTGTTGTTATCTGAAATCAGAATTAAAACACCAAGATTTGAAATTTCTGCCTGGTTTGATATTTTGACTGAAATTATTACCACTTCGTCTTCATTTCCACCTTTGTTCTTTCGCCGGTTTTTGCTCAGGGATCCATCGTCATACTGTGCAAAACACCAACGAACAGTTATTTTTTTGCTATTAATACAAAACATACATTATCACGTACGTCTTTGTCAAAATCATAGTCGGGATCCACCTGTAATCAAATCGAAGGAGGTAGAGGGGTCAATTAAATTATAGCATGAAACTGAAAAGTATTGGAAACATTACATCTGGCTCCGGGGTTGTTGAAATTTCGTCGTCAGAAGGTTCTGCCACTTTTGCTACAGTTGGCTCGGGTTCTAAAGTTATAATTTCAGTTTCTGCAGGTTCTGCTACTGGAATCTGGGTCGTTGGTGGCTTCGTCACTGGAATAATAGTTGTTATCGGTTTTGGTAATGGAACTTCTGTCGTCTCCGGCTTCGTAATCTAAAATCAACAAAACGGATTCATTTATATTAAATGTAAGTTGTCAAAGGCAGAATTTTACAGTAGAACCTGAATGAGCGCGACCACAAGTGATTTGGCGAAAGACATCTCCGTCCCCTTTGATCTCCGCTAAGTCCGAGACCTTCGGCCTACATAATATCTGACGGGAATTACTTCAAAACTAATACTAGTTCGCCTTGTGCAACATAGGCCAATCGGATTTAAAGGATTGTGAGAAATGTGCAAGGCGTTTTTGGAATGGAAAATAAATATTAATTTTTATTTTATTTAACCAAATCTCAATGTCGAGCAATAAAAATAAAAAATGTTTGAGTCTCTCCTAGTTTAACAATTTGAAAGGTTTGAAAATTTACAAATTATAATCTGGGCAAAAAAGTAATCAATAATTATTTTAATTTTTGAATGGATTCAGTCGCTGGAGGGTGTGACCCAGACTCATGGTCATCACCCCCTGTACAATACCACCGAAGAATGTTCGCCACATCATGGTCGGATAATTCAGGTTCTACTTTGTTTTTATCCTTCACTTGTGCTGGGGTAACCTGTTCGACAGTTTTTGTAGGTGTTTTCGTTGATCCTCCGCCCTAAATGTATATACGCAAATTTTCAAAATACACGCAAATGCTGATGTTGAATTAAGCTAACCTTCGATGTGCCTTTCAATTCTCCTTTCTTCAGAGATTCGTAGTACCGCTGTTCCAAGGAGTCCACGTCATCCGTATCTGATATGACGTGAACGGATTTGAATTTATTATTAAGTACAGATGATATACCTGTTATATAGCAAACCTTTCTTGTCAGTTGTTTTTGTCCCTCCTTTTACGTTCTAAAATATATAGGAACAGATGGTAAACCAAGTTTGAATATTAACCCTAATTTTCTTATCACCTTCGCTGGTAGAGTCTTCTCAAGTGGCTTCGGATCAGTGAGACTCTCGGCTTTCTGTTTCAACTATTAATTCAATTCTTAATTATTTTAGAATAAAATTTGCATGTTAAACATGCTCACCTTGTCGGCTTCAGCTGAACATTTCGACATCCTCGTAATTTCATCGAAGGCGACACAAGTGGATTGGAATTCATCAAAAACTTGATTCGCTCCACAATCCATGTCATTTAATTCAAATTTGTCAGAAGTCTTCAAGCACCTTCGGAATTTTGTACAAGATCCTGGTACATCAAAGTCACCTTCGTCTTCGCAAATATTACCACCTGGTAAGCTAGTGGTGCTAGGTGGTGTCGCTTCCATTGAACTGGTCTTTCTCGGAGCTGATGCCCTTACTTTTTTTACTTCTTCTCCCGAGGGGTAGTCATAATCATCGATGATGAGTTCTATATGAATTAAAAAATTCGTATAAATAAAACCTGAATATTGGCGCCAAAATAAAAAATTCTAGAAGTCGTGGCGGTTTTACGTACCAGACGTAGTAGTCGTTAGGCCCTCAAAGCGTGGTTCGTCCGTTGAAGGAACCTCAGTTGTTGAAGGCAAAGTTTGGAATGCTCCAGGGCCGATGGATTCCTCGGATTCGTGGATTTCCTCTTCGACTTCTGTTGGTTGCATTCGTTGTTGTGGTCTTTTTAGTGGACTTTGAGGTCTTCTTTCCGTTCTCGCCATCTTCATCCAAAATGATTGCATCGTCGATTTCAGCAGATATCAGTTTCCCCTCGGAGGTCGTTTTGTTTTCGTAAATTGCTACATGGGTTGCATTTTTTTCATGTGTGACTTCAGTTTTATGATGCTCATCCTCGCCAATTGCGTGCTTCTCGTGATGTTCGTCGTCTACCCCTTTTCCCGTGCTTTTGCAAGTCCAATCGGGATTCAGTGTTTTTGGATCCACGCATTTTCCAACGGATTCTTCGAACACCATTGCGTCCTCGCAATCAAATTGGTAGAGAAGGAAACGTTTGCCAACTTTCGCACAGCGGTATAATTTGCTGCATGTTCGGGGGTGAACGAATTTGCCCGGGCTTTTGCATATTGAACGTGGAAGAAGGTACGACTCCGTTCGATTTTCTTCGTGATGGGTTGTGTTCTTTTCCGGCAACAAACACATTTTCAATTTTCACAAATATTGATAGAATCTTGATCACTTTAAGAGTGAAACTGGAAAGCGCACCAGCCACCAGCACAGTTATCGCAAGTTAATTGTATATAAAAGGACAGCAAATAACATTTAACGTTATAGAAATACAATTCTCTTTAGAATCATTGGGAAGTAAAATTTGTTCGCTGGCTTTTGCGGCAGTTTAAAATAAATGTGGTTCTCCTATCTTAGATATCCTACGTTGCTTGAAGATCTGTCCGTGCGTACTTTTAAATCTACGTTCAAATCTCAAGTGCTTGCTAGCGTGGCACAAAATATTAAGCGCGATTTAACTTTAAAATTACCATTTCTGTTTCATGATGTTCAAGATGAGATTCGTCTTCAGCGTGACATTTCCAACCAGGGCTTACGGAATCCCTTTTCACGCATTTCCTCACATTCTCATCAAAAACATTTTGCGGCTCACAATCGAAGTGAAACAACAGGTATTTTTTCCCTGCCTTTTTGCACCGGTAATATTTATCACAGTGTTCTGGATGCATAATACAACCCATCTTTTGTACATATAGTGTTCGGCAAGGCGTGGTCATGGTCAGTATCTTTTTTCTGTACGAATAATTAAGTTTATGTTGAAGTGTGGGTATTTCTCGTTAGAATTTTCCCAAATTTCAAACGTTCAGACATGCTTCCAAATTATAAATAAAATCCGTATGTATTGTTGAAGAAAATCATAAGTAAAATCCGATTCAGAATGCATTATTGAATGTATCAGGTATGGCGACATGTCAAGAACAATTTTGGAAACTTAAGGATCAGTTCAATTCCCCCCTGGATATCGCCTTATGACTTAATTTAGGATTACAGATTTTAATTTGTACCTAAATAAAATCAATGGGTGGCTTACCTTAGAAGCCTTATGCTTTGAGTCATCCCAATCGTCTATGACTGTTGAATTTGTTTTCTTTGTAGTGGAAACTTTCTTTGCCCTCTTCTTTTTGACCCCATGCTCATCTTCATAGTCCTCATCGCTGTAGTCATCGATAAGTGTGTGTGAAGTTTTGGATATTTTTGATTTTTTGATGGTTTTAGTTGTCTTTGTAAATCCGGTGTCGTCATTGTCCTCCCTACCATCTTCCCCACTGTACTCGTCTAATATGTGATGGGTTGTGGATGTTTTCTTCACGGTCACTTTCTTTTTGGTAGTTTTCTCCCCATTCTCATCGGAAATATCCTCGTACTCATGATGCCCCGTCACGGTTTTTGTAGTCTTTACGGTTTTCTTGACGGATTTGCGGGCGGCATGTGTTTTAGACAGGGATTCTCCAGAGTCGTCGTAGTTATCTTCAGATTCTGTATTTTTGGTCAAATTGGAAGTTGTCTGTACTCGTCTAATATGTGATGGGTTGTATATGTTTTCTTCACGGTCACTTTCTTTTTGGTAGTTTTCTCCCCATTCTCATCGGAAATATCCTCGTACTCATGATGCCCCGTCACGGTTTTTGTAGTCTTTACGGTCTTCTTGACGGATTTGCGGGCGGCATGTGTTTTAGACAGGGATTCTCCAGAGTCGCCGTAGTCATCTTCAGATTCTGTATTTTTGGTCAAATTGGAAGTTGGCGTGGATTTCCTTGGCGGTGCAGAATGGGTTTTAGTTATCCCAGGCCGAAAATCCTCGTCGTCGTAGTCATCTTCATGCTCCGATGTTTTAGTCTTGGTTGTTTTAGTAGACGTTAAAGATTTCTTTGGCGCGGATTTTGTTTTTGTCAAAGATTCCGCTGATTCGTCTTCGTAATCATCTCCGGCTTCTGAGGCTTTGGTAGAAACCTCTTGACTTGCATCAAACTCTGCAATCTGTAAGAATACAGAGCACAACAAAGGGCTTTATTAAATGTGAGACTTATACATGCATCGCAAAAGATGGTCTGCAAGGGTAGGAATGCAAAATGCAAACCAAACTATTACACGGAAATGTGCATTTCAAATTAATGGCTTGCCTAAACTCAACTTACTGATGTTGCCTCCTGCACTTTACACAACCATCCCGGATCCTTGGAGCTCGGATGTACACATGTATGAAGTGTATCGTCAAAAATTGTCCCTGGCCCACAATCGAATTGAAACATTTGGAATTTATGACCAATTTTCGTACATCGATAAAATTTTTCGCAAGTTTTCGGGTGTGTAAAAAACCCATCTTCTTTGCATATTGTGTTTTTGAGCAGGTATTCCGTGGAATCAGTTGACTTTCCCTAAAGTGATAGATGAGTAAAGTAGTCAGAATTGTCGCGTAGTATTATGGGTGTCAAATACGTAATAATTATATAAATATAATTAGGTTTCTGAATAAGTACATACATGATCACCAGTTTTGCACGTCCATGACCCTCCCAAAACTTCCCTGGTTTCACAATGCCCCAAAACCTCATCAAAAAACTTCCCTGGATCACAATTATACTGGAAAAGAGTGAATCGTTTTCCGATACTATTGCATTTGTAGTATTTGTGGCAGCCATTTGGGTGGGGATATAAGCCAGGTGCCTTGCAAATCCGATGGGTTAGTAAATCAGCTGCAGTGGTCTGAGAAATTTAAACAATATTTCAATATTTTAGTACGAATTGGGTCTAATTAAATTAAGTAATGATCCCGTACCTTCGCCTTGTCTTTGACCCCATGGGTGTCCTCATCCTCCGACTTGGTTGTCTTGCTCGTAGTGACTTTCTTTCGAGCTGTCTTAGTTTTGGAGACTGTGTGGTCAGCATCCCCGCTGTCATCATATTCGTCTTCACCCTCCAAAACGGTGTGGGAAGACGTCGTTTTTTTCACCGTCTTTGTTTTCTTCGCACTTTTGGGATTCTCCTCATCTTCGTAGTCATCGTCGTCATACTCCGTATGCACTGCCTTTGAGGTTACACGATGGATTTTCTTGTTACCAATGACCGAATCCTCTACGTCTACGTCTTCGACGGACTCCCCAACTCCAGTCTTGGATTTTCGTTCGATGTGTTTGTGAGTTTTATTTTTGGAGCTCGCGTCGAGCTCGGACTTGCTGGACGGTTTAGATTTCGTCTTTGTAAGAGAGCCACCATCACCATCTTCGTCCTCATCGTAATATTCATCATCTCCTTCATCTACAGTATGGGTTGTGGTTTTTTTCGTTGTCTTTTTTCGAGTCGTTGTGGAGCCTCCGCCTCCAACGGTCTTACTTCCACTGCTTGTGCTGGATTTGGACGTTTTTTTGGTTGTCTTTGTCGTGGAATGCGGCTCTTCATCGTAGTCATCATCATAGTCCTCTGCAGAATTAACTACTGTACTCTTTGTTTTCTTCACACTTTTGGGATTCTCCTCATCTTCGTACTCATCTTCATGCTCCGATGTTTTCGTCTTGGTTGTTTTAGTAGACGTTAAAGATTTCTTTGGTGCGGATTTTGTTTTTGCCAAAGATTTAGCTGATTCGTCTTCGTAATCATCTCCGACTTCCGAGGCTTTGGTCGAAACCTCGTGACTTGCATCGAAATCTGCAATCTGTAAAAATACAGAACACAACGAATGAAGGGCTTTATTAAATGTGAAACTTATTCATACATCGCAAAAGATGCTCTGCAAGGGTAGGAATGCAAGAAGCAAGATGCAAACCAAAATATTACACGGAAACTTGTATTTGTATTCAAATTAATGGCTTGCTTAAATTCAGCCTGCTGCACTTTACACAGCCATCCCGGATCCATGGAGCACGGGTGTACACATGTATGAAGCGTATCACCAGAAATTGTCCCTGGCCCATAATTGAAATTTATGACCAACTTTCGTACATCCATAATATTTTTCGCAAGTTTTTGGGTGTGTAAAAAACCCATCTTTGCACATCGTGTTTTTGAGCAGGTATTCCGTGGAATCAGTTGACTTTCCCTAAAGTGACAGATGAGTAAAGTAGTCAGAATTGTCGCGTAGTATTATGGGTGTCAAATACGTATCATCATACACATACTAAAGTGGAATGTTTGTGTGTGTGCGTGTATGTCTTCTATCTCCTCCGAAACCACTGAACCAAATACGGAGCTTGATAGCTTAAAATGTTCAGAAAGTCAGCGGGCATCCCGTGGGCAGGGTCACAAGTTAACATGACCGTTGACCTCTGAATTAGGGCATTAACGTTATCTAAAACGAAAGAGAAACATGGCATGTCACATATCATTGTTCTCAGGAGGTTGTGCTGAAAGCTTTTCTTGAGGTCACAAGTTGGCCCGACCCTTGACCTCTGAGGTAGGGCATTGACCTTAGCTAAAATGGAAGAGAAGCATGGCATGTGACATGTCATTGTTCTCAGGAGGTTGTGCTGACAACTTTTTTGAAGGTCACAACTTGACCTGACCTTTGACCTCAAAATTGTTCAAGGGAGGTGGCGAGTCGCCGCGCTTGCGTGGGGCGAGTCATCTCTTCAATGTCAAACAAAGTGTGCACCACAATTGTTAGTACCGCTATTAATGGCGAGGATGCAAAATGTAGTAAGCTTTAAACCCTTACAATATATTACCCCAAAACAAGTTTTAAATAAAGCGTCCATTAGGACGAGTCCGGGACCGAAGGCCCCGGCGAGTGCTAGTTAGTATATAAATATAATTAGGTTTCTGAATAAGTACATACATGATCACCAGTTTTGCACGTCCATGACCCTCCCAAAACTTCCCTGGTTTCACAATGCCCCAAAACCTCATCAAAAAACTTCC
>JAAXYW010000921.1:0-27410 GCA_036851895.1 Orthonychiurus folsomi | reverse complement strand
GGTTTGTTCATTTTTGTATTACTGTATTTTTAACTTTGTTTTATTTGTCTGATTTGCAATGCAGGTTCAAAAGGGAAATTTGGTTTTACTACAATGCTATCGTTGCAAGATCTACCCAAAAAACTTACCGGAATTGTGGTTGCAGTCGAGATACCACTAACTGAAAAAGTATGATGGGAGTACGATGCTGTGGAGTATATGCTATTTTCTTGGATTTGATTTTGTTTTTAAAATCTGCAGTCCCAATTCACTTGGGCGCACAAAGCAATGAGAAGGAGTGTCAGCGATGCAGCCATCATTAATTTTGCAGCCCTTATTACCACAAAAAGAAGTAACGAGATTCAAGCGATTTCACTGGCAATGGGCGGAAGAACCATAAAGCGATTTAATTTGGATATAATTCCGACAAGCAATCAAGCACTGTAGGAAAATGAATTTGAAAAGTTTAACTCTGTGACACGTTTACATAATCGCTGATTATTTGTCAGGCATGTTGACGACAAATTTCTGGAGTATTTTAAGAGGTCCGTGTTGCAAAAGCTGTCTACCATAGAAGGAGATTCTATTTACTCCTGTACCCTGGCACAGAAGTTAGTATCATTTACCAGCGTCAATATATATTACACAGTTTCACATGCGTCAATTTTTGTATTCCAGTCTTTGTGTGAAATACTACAACTGGCTGAGGGATACAATGAGCACGGGCGAGCCTTCTATTCTAGATGGAATTACTGGAACAAACATATTTAAGAGCTCTCAAATATTTGATAAGGTAATAAATCGCATGCACAAACACAAAAAAAGTTACTAGTTTTTGTTCCAATGCATTTAAAGATGTCTGAGCATCAACCATCGAACGACTTGGTTGGGAAACCACTTCCACATGCTTCGGCATATAAACACGCAACTGGGGAAGCAAGATTTGTCGATGATATTCCAAAAATGAAGAATGAATTGGCTTTGGCATTTGTGCTTAGTAAGCGGCCCCATGCTCGAATAAACAATATTGATTTCAGCAAATGCCAAGAATTGGAGGGATTTGTGAAATATTTGGATGCAAAGGATATCTTGTCGCCAGAGAAAAACTGTTTTGGGTTGGTAGTGAAAGATGAAGAGATTTTCGCTTCGGAAAAGGTAAGTGCTAGCATATATTACTGGCTTGAAGGTATACGCAGTTTGTAAATCTATCTCATCCGTTTCTTTACTGTTAAGGTAAACTGCGTTGGACAAATCATAGGCGCAGTTCTTGCAAAGAGTAGAGCGATTGCGAAGAAGGCAGCTGACTTGGTCTACGTTGAATACGAAGACATTGAGCCGTGTATACTCACTATGGATGTAAGCCCAGCAGGCAGTAAGATAATGCGCGTCTTCGCCAATTAATTAAGTACAAGTTTTATTCATTTTAAACCAGGACGCAATCACTCACAATTCCTTCTATCACGGCTTTGGAACAGTAGTGGAAAATGGAAATTGCAAACAAGAATTTCTTGGTTGCACGACATTGAGCGGAAGGTTTGATGTTGGAAGCCAGTCTCATTTCTACATGGAACCTCAGGGATGCTTAGCAATTCCAAATGGTGAGGATGGGGAAATGGAAGTCATATCTTCTACACAGAACCCGATGGACACGCAGGTATCGCCACCGCCTTAAAGACTTACGACTGTGCACACCAAATAATTACGAAATTGCTTCTTATTTTAATTGCAGCTTCACGTCGCGAATCTGTTGGATGTGCCAGCTAATAGAATTACTGTCAAAGTGAAACGGGTATGTGACTTACATTATATAATTTTACTCTAGCGACGTTTTATGCTACTAGTATTACAGTATCGTTAACTCTAAGGTAGGAGGCGGGTTTGGCGGGAAAGAATCCAGGTCATTGATGATTGCCCTACCATGTGCTTTGGCCGCTAGCAAGTAATTCAGCACTCCACACAACTTGATTTTACATATACGTGTAATTAGGATATCGTTGGTTTTGCAGAATGGGATTTCCTGTCCGATGCATTCTGGACCGACAAACTGATACATTAATATCTGGGAACCGCAATCCGTTTCGAGTGAATTATTCTGTCACATTTGATTCAAATGGCCGAATATCTGCGCTTGAGATAGACATGTACTGCAATGCTGGACATTCTTTGGATGTTTCAAATGCTGTAAGTAAAATAATTTTGCAATGTAACACAAATTTTAATACGCGTTAAAATTTATAGTCCATGGAAAGAGCAGTCATTAATGTGGACAACGCTTATAATATTCCAAACTTTAAAGCCTCGGGATACGTGTGTAAGACCAACATGGCTTCAAACACAGTTTTCCGAGGCACTGGTGCCCCACAAGCAGCGTTAATTATTGAAAATATTTTGGATCACGTGGCGTCATCCCTTGGAAAAGAGGCTTCTATCGTATAAACCCGTACAATTAATTTACGAAATATTTGTATCAAAATAATTTGATATTGAATATAGGTTCGAAAACTAAACTTGTACTCTGAGGGGAATGTAACTCCTTATGGTCAAACCCTTCATAACTCAACTATTCGGCGATGCTGGGAAGAATGTATTCAGACTTCTGAGTACATTGAAAGATTATCAAGGGTTGAGAAATTTAATCGGTGAGAAACTCTAGTTCTAGCTCGCCGAACGCTTGGTAGTTTAATTTTGCAATTTTCTGTAGAGACAACAATTGGAAGAAACGAGGGATTTCTGTGAACCCCGTGCACATGGGAATAGCATACACTGCACTCTTCCTTAATCAAGCGTCAGCCCTTGTTCATATTTACAGGGATGGATCCGTGCTCTTGAGTCACGGTGGAGTGGAAATTGGGCAAGGACTTCACAGCAAAATGACACAGGTTGACCGTTTTAAATATTAGTAAAGATTTTACTGTATTTCAACTTGAACTACTAATTTAGGTTGCGACCAGAGAACTAGGTGTCTCCGCTGACAAAATTCGTATAGTTGAAACGTCTACCGATAAGGTGCCAAATGCTACTCCAACTTCTGCTAGCTCCAGCTCCGATATGAATGGAATGGCCGTAATTGTAAGTCTACTTATAAACTGAGAGTCCAGTATTAATTTGAGGTTTTTGTAGGACGCATGTCAAAAAATAATGAAGCGCTTGGAACCCTTCAATTCAACGGACCCCAGTTTAACTTGGGAAGAGTTAGTTGCAAAAGCGTACATGGATCGTACAAGTCTTTCTGCTACAGGATTTTATAAGTAATAATTCCACAAAATGATGAAGACGGCCGCTTTTTTAAACTTTTAAATCAAAATTCTATTTTTTATTGTAGGATTCCTGGGGTTGGGTGGAACGAAGAAACTAAGAAAGGAAACCCCTTTAACTATTTTTCGACAGGTGCTGCCTGCACTGAAGTAGAACTGGATTGCTTAACAGGACAACATGTGGTAGATTTTCCAGAAATATTTTACATAAATTTTTAAATAAGACACATCTGATCGATAGATTCTACGGACGGATATTGTCATGGATGTGGGCCAAAGCTTAAACCCTGCCATTGACTTGGGTCAGATTGAAGGAGCATTTATGCAAGGAGTTGGGCTTTACACAATTGAGGACCTAAAATTTGGACAACTTGGAGAAGTGGAAACACTCGGTCCGAATTCCTACAAAATTCCAACTGCTGGAGATATCCCACTTGAATTAAATGTTTCATTTCTCTCCGGCGCCAACAATCCGAGAGCCGTTTACTCGTCGAAGGTATATTGTTTACATGTATAGCATATGAATATATGAAGTTAGTCAGCTCTTTGTCAGAAAAATTAACACCTCTTAAAATGTTTGACGCAGACCGTCGGTGAACCACCCCTTCTACTTGCAACATCCGTCTTCTTCGCCATTAAAGATGCAATACGTCGGAATATGACGTCTTCGCCAATTTTTGAACTCAACTCACCGGCGACTGTTGAGAGAATCCTTATGGCTTTGGAAGGCCAGACTAATCGGTCTAAATAGTCATAAATATGGAGCTGCTCTACTGTTTTTGAATGTTAATTAATGAATCAATTTACACTTACTTGAGGTGAAAATGAATTGTTGAAACAAATACTTGTTTTCTTGCCAATAATTGAGCACATATATTTCTGGTCTAGATTTTTGACTTATGGGTCAAGCCAGGTGCTCAACTATAACTATACATCAAAAACTTTCTTGGAGATACTGATTAGTTATAATAAAACTTATCAAATAATTGTGATCTAAAATGTGGATAAAAATACTCACCATATCACTTTTCACTATATACATACTCCACATTGTTCCAATCAGTGCTTTAAATTTCCTGGATGACTTGCCACAGTTTGACATTGACTTACTGGAGATTCGAAGAAGGGCAAAGATACTCCTTACACAATGGTTTCCAATCACAATGACATTTGTTGATCTGACAAATCCTTTGGCGGTGTTGCATTACGCTTTACTCTGTCTACCTTTTGTTATATTTGTATACACAGTTTTATGGCTAGGAGTTCCTTGGACTTTAAAGTATTTGATACACGTCGGTCTATTTTTGGCATTTCGAGCAGTTGGAATAGATTACAACGAGCTTAGGGAAAATGTCAAAAATGAGTTGGGAATCAACTATACGCGCTTTATAATTTAATGGAAAATAACCAGGTAAAATACGAACCGTGTTAGTGTATAGTACTATATGATAGTATAAACTATTCAAAAACAATTATTATTTTATGATTTTAGAACTGAAGACCCCATCAGTGCGCAAAATGCTGAAAGACTGAGCAATAGTAGCGTTGGGACCCGGGAATGAAAAACTGAAAACAAAATTAATTATTGTTCAATAAAATATGTTAGCTCAATTCATTGTAACTGGCTTTGAATTATTTATCTTCTCTTATTTATCACCCAAGCACAGTACAGCGTGTAGTAAAGAGGGCAGCTAACTGGATATTTTATTCGAATTATTTTTTCTTCAAACTACAAGCAGTTCGAGTTAAACCAGACGAATATTTTTACTTGTTTTACAGAAATGAACAAAGGAAAGAATTCGAAGACGCTATACGCTAATGCTAGTATTGCTACGAAAATTTATGGGTTTTCTTAATGGTACCCTTCGGTCTGAAAGCATGCAAACGCGCGGAAATGCCATAAATACAACTCGATTGCGTTTCACCTCGTGTTAATCCTGTGGAAGATTTTGGGTGATCCGAAGACTTGCTTGTCTTCCTAGGATTGTTCAGTTGTATTTAATGTTCCAGCGGAAAAATGCTATCTATGGAGGTGGACGACGTTGAGTATTCTGAAACAGAAGCCAACAGGAGGAGGTCAACTCGCGAGGTTATATTCTACCGACAAAATAGGAAAGGCCGGCCTCTGAAGGTAAGTCTTGAAATAAGCACGACATCCTCGTGAATTTGAAATGCTAATCACATGTGCTTGCACTAATAAAAATTGGGAATTATGAATATGCTTACAGATCTCCCGGGAGAAATATTTAAGGACAGACATCCCATGCGGCTCTCAAGGTTGTACGATTTGTCCACCGAATGCAAGATTGAAGTGTGTTCTGGATGGGAATCCACCAATTCATTCCAATGTATTCAGTTACAAGCATTACTTACTTCCGGATGCTAGCTTTGTAGTTCGCCAGGTATTAAATATTTTAGAATTTGGTAGTTTTTACAGCAGCCCATAGCCCAGATGTGGTCAATTTATTATAACCGAATGCGTAATTTGTATTGTGTAGTTGGATGTTCTGGAGGAGCTAGAAAACGTCATTTTACTTCAAGGTGTTATGGAAGATGTGTTTCGCTTGAGTACGAATAAATATAAGCGTGTACGGGATGGAGCTAAAAGTAGGAAATGCCTTTACTTCATGAATGAGCATCACAGGTATTATTGACTTACAATACTACTAAATTTACTAAATTACTTGTGCTCTTTTTTTCTACCATGTGAATTTTCCCAACAGTGAGACGTATGTTGACCGCCGCCCAGATGAATCAACCGACGAAAGGAATAGACGAGCTTTTTTGACCTGTTATCAGTATTTTCGGAAGCATGGATCAAATCGTGGAATACAAGTTATTATTTTGAGTGACGATCCTGATTTTGCAACAAAACATTCGGAGGGGCTGGATGAGTATACAACAGTGTGTACCGGCGAAAAGTATGTAACTGGAATGAAGGAAGAGTTTCAGGAATTGGAAGACAAATTGTGTCGTATTCCATTCAATGAGGATGAAGGTAAGTTGGTTTATTCATGGATCAAATTTTCATAATATCTTATAACTGGGTAAAACTTTGTTTTTTTTTCCAATTCTAGCTGTTAAAAAATATGCGGCGGATTTTAGTTATCCACCCCATTTGGAGATGAGAGAAATTCAAGATGGACTCAAAAGTCAGAAATTCACACAAGGGGCATACAGATGCTGCCATTTCTATGAAGGAACAGTAAGAATAGACGGAGACAAAGCGGAAGCACGTGAAATACTAATTCAAACACTTGAGAACGTCAATCGTGCGACTGATGGTGACATTGTTGCGGTAGAGATATTTGACGAATCAAAATGGTCGAACCCGAGTGGACTTGTCGTTATTGACGAAGATGAACCAACTTTGACAGCTGAAACGGTATTAGAAAACCAGGAAGATACTGTTGAAATAACTAAACCAGTTCAAGGCTTGGACAAGAAGCCAACTGGGCGAGTGGTAAGTTTTAACTATTGCTTCAATCGTATAGTGTATAAAGTGTTGTTGTTACTTTATTTATAATTTATTTATCATTAGGTTGGAATCATTCGTCGGAAATGGTTGCCGTGCTGTGGAGTAATCCGCAAGAGTCAAAATGAATCCTCGTCATTTCATCTGTTTCTACCTGACAATCGTAGACTTCCAAGAGTACGAATTGAAACACGGAATGTGAGCAGATTTGATGGGCAAAAAATCCTTGTGCAAATTGATCAATGGCCGTTGACATCAAGAAATCCAATTGGTCACTACCTAAAGATCTTAGGCCCAGTAGGAACAATCGAGACAGAGACGGAAGCCATTCTGCACGAGCATGGAATTCCACATGATCCCTTCTCTAAGGCAGTTGAGGCATGTCTGCCTTCATTGCCATATGAAATTCCGGCTGATCAATACGTTCTTCGAACTGATTTTCGAAACAAGATCGTTTGCTCAGTTGATCCTCCGGGATGTACGGACATTGATGATGCACTCCACTGTGAAAAACTGGATGACGGGACATTTCTTGTTGGTGTTCACATTGCTGATGTTTCACATTATGTCGAAGTGGATACGGCTTTGGACCTTGAAGCAGCCAAGAGGGGGACTACTGTTTATTTGGCTGATCGCAGGATTGATATGATTCCACGTAAATGAAGCTTTATATTTTTAATTCTTACTTGCATGCATTGATTTTACCGAAGCTCTTCTCCTAATTTGGTATTTTTATTCCAGCATTGCTAAGTTCGAATTTGTGTTCACTCCACGCTGGAACAGAGAAATTGACTTTCTCTGTAATATGGAAACTCTCTGCGGATGCTCATATCCTCGAGACTAATTTCTACAAAGGAATTATATGTTCTAAAGCCGCAATGACCTATGCTGAAGCTCAGGGACGTTTAAATTCAAAATTTACTGATCCAATTACACTTTCTTTAAAGAATCTGAGTATGTTAGCTCAGATTTTGAAAAAGCGAAGATTTGAGAATGGGTACGGATTATCTTGAATGTGGAATATCAAAAATCATCGCTAATTGAACTTGAATTGTTCCCTATGATAACCTAGTGCCCTGATGCTAACTTCGGCTGAAGTAAATGAAGACGGTGAAGCAGAAGGAGATTGCCAAGAATCGCATTCACTTGTTGAAGAATTCATGTTGTTAGCAAATTGTTCCGTGGCACAGTTTACGTTGGAGACTTTCCGGGATTACTCCCTTCTTCGTCGTCATCCTACTCCACCACCAACCAATTTTGAGCCTTTACTGCTTGCTGCAAGAACCCATGGAATTGTTGTTGTCGTTGACAATGGCTCAAAAGCACTCAACGAATCCATTGAAAATCAGGCAAATGAATTGAAAAATATTCTTCGCGTGTTGACTACAAGGTGTATGACTCAAGCTTTGTACTGTTGCTCTGGGACGACTGCTATTGATGAATACGGACACTTCGGACTTGCTGTGAAGTTATACACTCACTTTACATCGCCCATTAGAAGGTTCTTTCCTGTTTGCACATTTAGTAAGGTTTCTTTGCTGACTAGCGTTTAATTCTTATAGATACGCCGATTTGATGGTCCACCGACTGTTGGCCATTGCAATCAAAGTTGAGCCCATCGATCCAAGAGTCATGGCTTCAAGGAAGGTTCATAATGTTTGTGAAAACATTAATTTGCGCCATCGAATGGCTCAGTATGCTTCAAGAGCATCTCACAATATTCATAAAAGCGTAAGAACCTGTTTGAATTCCAAAATCACTTGTGCGTTCTAATGATAATGAATTTGTCCTATTTTCTACAGAGACTTCTTCGTGGAAAAACGGAGGAACATGCTGGCTATGTTATGTTCATCAGAAGGAATGCATTACAAATATTTGTTCCAAAATATTCAATGGAAGGTTTTATATTTTATCCCAAGAACGGAGTGTATTTCTACAATGAAAAGGACGGACAAGTACAATTCGGTGAGATTACTATTCGCCCCTTGGACAAAGTTGTTGTTGAATTGTCACTTGAAGAGAAGAAGGACAAAGTTTTATTTAGACTCATTACACCAAATGTACCAGGATTGAATTGATTTGTTACGTGTATCAGTAAATATTACTTTTTCTGAATAAATTTGCATACTCGTAATTCCATTTGTAGTGTCTAAATTATTGTTTACATTTGTAGTTGTGACTTAAATCAACTTCCCTGCTCACAAAAGTTATTACAGCAATTCCCTAGAATATTTCAGAACCCGGTTTCACCAGCCAATATTCAATGAGCAATTTCTATGCACCCGATTTTGAAGGCGCGCGGAGTTTCACATTATACCCGTGCTATTTAGCTGAAAAAAGTCAATAGAATGAGTTTGTCATACACGGTAATAAATAACTCTGGTTTTCACAGTCAGTTGATCGAACGAGTAATACTTAATACAAAGTAATTACTATTAGCATTACTTTTACCACCCGTTTCAGAAGCACCAAAATTTGTACCAATGCGATAGCTGATAGGTAAGATAATTGGAATAATTATTTATTATTTATGGTCACATTTCAGGCGACTGGTAATAAACTAACAATTTGCGACTCAACTTTATTGTAGAAATTACTATTAATCGATTCACTGTTTCCAGTGCTTGCTTTAAGAATTGCTAAGTTGTTAATATATGCAACTTAAAAATACGTCGCATTACGTCATAAGTGGTGTTTGCAAATTTAAACACACAAAGAAGTGCTGTATTGATACTTGATACTTACAAATTGATTTGGATTCTTGTGTAGCTTGTCAATGTATGTGGTCTACAAGATGTCTGCTCTACGTCCCGGGATAACAGTTCTCCAACTATGCCGATCCTACTTCAAAAGTAATAAACTATACGGTTATGGTCAACTTTCAGCTCGACCACCTATCGAATGCAAGCGATTTTCAACAAGTTCGAGTCCACTTCTAATTTCATCGACAGCCTCAGAAAATGGGAGCCAAAGAGCAGCGGGACGACAGACCCGAGAAATTGGAGAAACTACAATACTGGTTCAAGAGGGATTAAATATCCAAGAGGTACCTGTAGCTGTTCTCAAGTCAGACCCTTGCAAATCCGAAAATGAGAAAGGTAAATTAAAAACATAAATACAAAAGTTTTAAAATTTCCAAGCAAGCATGCGAGATTGCCAGACACACTAAAAAGCTATATCTTATCTATCTTTATACAAGGTCAGTCGAAGTCATACATCAAGCTGGATCCTGAAGAGGAATCCGCTTTTGTAGATGGGTTCAGTAACTTCAATTCTCCACGTGAAGTACTCCGAATGTTGGATACAATTCCATCCCAGGAAGTTACCCCTGTAGTGTCCCTGAGCATCCTTCGGAAACTGTTCGAATTGGAAAATAATTTTGGTTTTCGAAATGAGGGAAAGTCCTGGGTGATTGCTGAAGAGAATAGTTCGTTGGACACTTTTGCACGGACAGCCATTGTTTCCAGACTGGTAGACATTATAATTTCAGCGGATGATGACGAAGTCCTCGTCAATACATTAGAAGTCCTTCGAAAAGAAAAACGACAGTCTGTTGCGGTACCCGCATTTGGTCAACTTAGTACACCATCATTGGAATCTTTGGAAGATTATTCCAGCTACGGAAATCGACTTTGCAATGAAGTATTGGTTCGGACCACGGAAGGTCGACTCAGCTTGGAGAATGCTTGCCGTGCTATTGTTACATTGGGTGAAATGGATAGGCAATCTCCACACAACCTCCAAAAACGATTCATCGACAAAATGCTACCTGGGATTCTAAGTAAAAGTGGTAAAATAACACCGAAGAACTTACTCCAAGTATTCTCTACTATTCCATACCTAACAAAGGCTCGTTGCCTTGTGGTGAACTTAGTTGAGCGGAAAATGTTAACACTTTGTTGGAATTTGGATATTAGTTCCGTCGCGGATATTTGTCAGATATTAGTGGACAATGAAAAGCGGTCAAAATCTTGTTGGAATTTAACGGATGACTGGGGATTATCCCCAAGATTTATGATATGCCTGTCCCGGTGTGCTGGACTTAACTTACACCTCATCACGGAAGAACAGCTTTCAAAAATTGTTAATGGGTTTCTAGCAATGGAGTACTTTGATTCTGGATTTGAGAAGGTTTGTACAAAATTATACTACAAAACACCAGCAAAGCCACTTGATTAAAAATCTATTCGTTCTCTCAAAGGTTCTCAACAAATACATGAAGGCTAAATCGAGAAAGATTGTTGACCCGAACCTGGTCGCTTCATTGATGAAGTTTGTAAAACATTTCCGACTTCGCAAGGCGTCACATGTTATGGAGGGAGCAGGGGAATACTTGATTCAACGTGGACCTGAATTGACACCTTCCCAAATCCACTCAATTGTTTTGCCATTTGGCTTGCTTGAATTTCAACCACCCAGTGGCCCAAGGTTCTGGGAAGTTTTGGAAACTGTTTTGAGTGAGAAATTTGCTCAGTTCTCACCAAATGATTTCATTGATGTTCTCCTCGCATGTGTGTATCTGAAGAAATATCCTCTAAACTTTGTTGATCGCGTATTTTCTCCCTACTTTTTGGATAGGGTTCACACGAGTGAAGGGGATTTCAAGTAAGTTTAAATTTTGATAAAGAAATGTCGAAAACCTTTTGATAATACATTACTGGAAGAGCACACTATATCCCCAATGAGAATTCCCCGTAACTAAACTAACTGATGTTTCATATTTTTCTTGCAGTGCCCTCCAGATAACAAGGAGTCGACTGAAGCTATTGGACATAGCCCTAACGTTGGAGTGTCCTGCAAAATACTCGGGACCTATCCTGCCACGTGATTTTACAGCAAAAAGCATATTTATTGACAATCGTATTCATCGGGGAAGAAGAATTCTAAGCAAGTTTCTTTTCATGGTTTTTTCGGAGACTGACTATTTAATAGAAGCAGGGGTGCCACTACCAAACATGCCGTTGAATGAGTTGTACATTATTGACTTCATCATTACACCAAACAAGGCCCCAGGCGCTCTGTCAGCTAGCGATGCTGTTCAAGGCGAACGTGACAGTGACAACGAGAATCCTCCACCCCCACGGCTGTCATTTTCAACTTCACCACTTTCCCTAAGAAATCGAATCAATTTGAAGTATTCTAGTCGAATCCAACCTGGGGAAAACGTCATTGCCGTTCTTATCCATCTTCCTGAACATTATTCGGCTGACGGAGAACATTTGACAGGTACGAGAAACATTCAACCATTAGCAAACTAGAAAGAGTTATGCATTAAATGAAGCATGTGCTCTATTTATGGAGGCCATACATGGCCACAATTAATATTGATTTTGATGTTCGGCTTTTCCACAGGACCTCAGGTTATGAGAGCCAGGCATTTACGAGCCCTCGGATTCCATGTCTTCACTTTCAAGTTTGAGAAACTGAGAGAACTTTCCATGACTCCGCAAGCCTTTCTGGATAACTTGAAAGAAAGTTTTAGCTCGGCGCTTCTCAGCCCTACTCCCTAGTGGCCATTGTCTGCCCGTGAAACCCCTATGAGCAAATTAAAAGGTAAACAACCTGGATGACTCGAACGAAATGAAAGGAAACTTTACCAAACATAGGAAAGGTGATGATTACACAGGAAGGAAACTCGCTCGTACCTGAGGGAAGGAAGGCAAGACGAGTAATTTAGATCTTGTTTGATCATCCGTGACAAGTGCGGGTGATGAGCTGCACTGCTCCAGCCAGCAGTTCTATCAACATGAAATAAATTTACCTTGAAGTCGTAATTAGTTGAAATCCTATGACCTGCCGTGCCAAGTAGAACTACTAGTACTACACCAAAGCCAATTTTGTATTTATATAAAGAATGTTGACCAAGTACACAAGGGTAGCATGGATTCCTTTATCATTGGAAAGTCTTCATTGGATGATTTATTTGAATTGGAACATCGGATGGAGCACCAGCAGACCAAAGTTTTTCCATTATAAATCACAATCACTGACATGTTCGCTGCACTTCAAAGATTTCCAGTTTATTAGCATTCGAATACAACACAAGTGATAGGGTTTTGATTTCAGGGTTCCCCGTACCTAACGAACGAAGTGAAGGAGAAATCTTGACAAGGTAGAAAACAGAAAGCGGAGAAAGCACATCGAACGGCTTTATCTCTCCATGGGTTCTATTGTCAATTCAAGGTTGAAGGTCCCGTGCTTGTGAATGTTCCAAACTAAACGTACAAACCCCATGTTCGCGCTACTGCAGGAATGGTCTCATTTTCCACATTTGTGTTGATTTGCCTCCATGGAATTCATTCTACGTATGTACCCTTAGCCCCATGATTGAAATCCTGTCAAAGCTTGACAGTCCTCTGAGTGAACGAACAACGGGTGAGGCTTCTACTGCCAAGTTCTTTAAGAAAAACTCGGTTCCAGGACAAAATTCAATTTCCCCCCTTTTTACATTGATTTGCAATTTTTATAGCGTCGTCGTTGTCAAGTTTGAAGAGCGTGTGCATTGAATTTGGACTTGTTTTGCCGGGAGAAGCTATAGGGGTGACAGCTGACAAGTTCCATGGACAATGAAATAGTAGACAAGTCAAGAAACCGAAGGAGCCATGGAATTTGTCGAGGGATAGCAGATTTGCCGAGGGCTTTACTCACAAATTGCTTTGCGCGTCATGGGATTATAATCGAGGAACAGTTTAAACAACATACAAGGGCTGCGGGCAAGGAGATTGCAATGGACTCCTAAATTCTTAAATGATTTCTCTAGCCTGTAGTCAGGTTAAATTAATTGCGATATATTTAAGCGAAATTTAATTCTGGGTTATCTGAATAAACCAATAAACTATTGAATTTTAATCGAGAAAATAATATGTTGTAGAACAACACAAAACAACTTAAATGTTATACACAAAATTAGGTTAGGCCTCCATAAAAAACGCTAGTATTACAGCTCGTAATTAGCTCACAATCAGCGAATGCCAGCTGCTTTCCTGAAACTGGTGAATTGATCCATGTACTGATGCATAGTATCCAAGGGTTGATAAATGTCCTTCATTCGATTCTAAAAAGAAGTAAAAACCATTAAACCACACTTGACTACAAAACTTGGTCAAAATGTACACAACATATAAATCCAGGATGAAGTACAGTTAAACAAAGCTGTAAAATGTAGTTTGTCCACCATTAAAGGCAAGCAGGTTGTAGGAGAATTACATTGGATTCGGCAAAGAATCAAAGAATGTCAAGTGGATTTGATAAATATTCGAAGACAGTAATTTTCCTGCTTGCTGAATGCTTGACACAACCTTTGCGTGCTTACATGTCAAGCCTAATTTGAACTCTTGAAGCACACTCCACGAGACACTTAAGATGTTGGAGATTACATTACGCGATAAGCGGGCGACGACATGTTCCCCACCAAAAGACTGCGACCACCCGCTTTTCTGAAGCCAAACTACACAAGCATGTGGCCGTAAACGTCAATGAATAAAATAAATCCCAAAGGTTTATAATCCACCGGATTCCTTCAACTTTTGAACGTGACAATGGCCCAATTAAGTGGGGCTGTTTAAGAGCTGAAAGGCGAATTTAATGCTTTCCTTAGTAAGAAAAATCTTCGCAGTGTTCGTATCAGGCCTTGACACGAGACGTTGGAGTGCCATCAACTTATATTTCCCAAAGCGCGCATCCTAATCAAAAGTCCCATAAAAAGAATTAACTATAAAAATGCGGAACAAAAGTAAAGCAAATGAGAAGAGGCAAGGACGGTAGGGATGGAGCGGGTGAAAGCAATAAAAATCCATGCAGACCTATTAAACCCGAACTCAATAAGGCCAGACGATGGGATCGAGAAGCGGAGTAGTGTTCGTTCGTTCGTACCTGAAGTGTTCTTGGGATTGTCGTAATGGCATTTTGTCCAAAGACGCCTTGCATAAATTCCAAGAGAAGATCCCAGCAAGCTTCTGCCATGATGCAGGGTCGGTACTCAACCTAAAGACATGGGCAAGACACAAATTAATAAGATTCCACGCGTAAAAATCTCTCCCGCCCTTCCTTGAGTCCCCCTCCCCCCGATTTGATTGCATCACAAAGTGTGTCGTAATGTAATTTATACATTTCCCCCAAAACAAAAGGGCGAGGGAAATAAAATCTAACTGCACAAATAAAACCAAACAAAACAGGAAAATCAACTCTGGTAAAGGAGAAACATAAGACGGAACTTGATTTCAATAATTCGTCAGGGGACGCGCTGAGGATCAGACAGCACACGATTTGTGATGAAAAATGATGCAATTAGTGAGGAAAGATGTGGTGGCGGAGGGCGAACAAAATGTTCTTGCAATTAAATCCAAGGTTGTCAATGTCACCTTCGGGAGGTTAATAGGGAAATTTGACCAAATATGATTTGGATTACCTCAACGAGGATGCCTTTAAAATTCTGTGACATGACGACACTCCCGAGCTTGATGACAAAGTCTCCCAATTCAAATCTTGGCCCTTTGGATTCGATTTTAATTTTCTTTGACGAGTACATCGGGAACATTTTAGAGACGAGGAGGTCAAATACATTGTCGGCTACAAGGGAGACCATTCTGAACGCTGGTGGTTGTTGTGGCATAGTTTGAGGTTGTCCAATGGGTACTTCCAACAGAGCAAATGTGGATGCTGGGTACTCAGAGTTGTGAAGAATATTTAATGTCCGAGATGGACCTTGCTGCCCTTGAGGTTGACCGCCACCACCTAAAACCAAAAAAAAATCAAAAACATTATTATAATCTAATCATTCTCATCAAATCTACCCAATTTAGCCTTCACACTTTTCACAAGGTGCCGCCGTAAAGATTTTGTGTGTATCTTTGCGATTTGTCAAAAATGCGGAGATGAAGTTGTTTTAGTTAATTAATTATCAATTAAAACGACTTCGTGGGTTGAGACAAGCATACCAATTAGCAAAACATTGTGGCATACATGTCTTGGAATCGTAAGACATGCTCCTTGTTAAGCTTGTTACTACTAGTCTCAATCTGGCGCCATTCCATAAAGACTGAATAAATTAAGTCTAGTTTCCAAATGGGGAGAAGAGAATTAGGGGATATTTGTATTTTTAACCCAGTGCTTCAGTGGCACTAACATGCTAATCTGGAATTTCTGCAAAGGCGGTCTTGACAGATTGGACAAGACTATCCAATTACATTATTACATGAATGAATTAAAAATAAAGTTTTACGTAATGACGTTTCCAATGTTAAAAAATAAACACAGCTTTTTCTTTTAGTCAAATAATTTTCGGCGGACTTTAGGTATTCAGCAATACTGTTAATCACTACAGTCACATCTTGAAACTACCTTAAATTTAATTGGATTTATTATTTTGAAACATTTTGACTCAAGTAACTTTGCATAAATCATGGAAACAATTTCAGCAAATGTCAATGACAAGAAGCAGAAAATGCAGTTTTGTTTAGCTAAGTGTTGAACAGGTATACGCACTGTCTGCTCAAATCAGAACATTTGCATTATCCTCATGAACGAAGTGGCCAAAGGCATGCCTTTACAAGACAAGAACATCAACTTTAAACATTAAACCCTGCATAACTCTTGTCCATCAGTTAGCTTAAAGAGGTAAAAAATTTGAAACTGGAACTAGATTAATGATGTAGAATCCAGATGCGCCATACCTATTAAACCTTCAAAGCCACTGCGTCATGTTGAATTGCCAATGCAAACGCAAAATGTTTTGTTACAAAAAATTGGAGGTGATTTAATCACCCCCATTCAAATCAATATTCTACGCAGTCAAGTTTCTGATAGTTAAACTGACAGGAAACTAAATGAAAATGCATGTGAGACTCTTTAGTAAATGCCTGAATTATGTATCGAGTGTTTTGTCAATTAAATAGAGTTAACCAAATTATACACAGGCATTACTGCTCATCTTTAATGATGGTGATTTCCTTCAAAGACAATTCACGGCTTCCCTTTCCGCAATATATACAGCTTTGCATAAAAATAAACTTATTAGCTAATTTAACTGCTCGTTAAATTAATAAACTCTAACCGATTAAACAAAATAATCCATCCGCATTGTTTGCTATGAGCAGTTCAACCATGCAACTATGAGGAATTCAATTTTATTCAAAGTCGTGAGTGTTTAGCTGCATTACCATATTAAATTATACCCTGCTCAAACTCCACTTAATTGAAAAATATCAACAGAAAAAAAACCAGTTTTTTTAAAAACCCATTCAACCATCAATAGCCAAACATGGTTCCTCATCGCATCGCTCAACCACTACAAGAAACAGTAGGGAAAAGCCGTCCGGTCAATTACAACTTACTTAATTCAAACTGATAACTCTTAAATGGTCAATCATTAAATTACCATTACAGAGGAAAGACTAGTACGACAGCTCATACTATAGCAGCTCCAATTTAATCGAGGCAAAAGCGTAGGTATTATTGTTCCGTAAAAAGCAGCTCTCTGCTTTGATAGACTTAATTTGCCTTAATAAAACTGCAAGATTTTTTTTCTGGATGATCACAATTAAGAAGCACCCAGTAAGAAAATTATAGTTTGGAACATAATTTGTGTGGTATTCCTGTTAAAGCCGATGCGAAATTCATTTTCAATATGAAAATTAGCGTAAGAAAGCAGAACTGAATTTCTATTTGCCAGTAGTCAGCTAATAAATGTTACACTCATCTGTCCTCCGATCACAAGTAAAAATTGAAAGGTGACAAGTTGACATTGCAGAAAGTTGCATTGTATACTATTGTCGGGTATCCGGAGACATCAACCACAACATTCGCCACATCCACTTTTTGAGAATCAAGGTTCACAACATAATGCGATGGATTTCCAGATTCACAGAACCAGTTTATTTTTCCTATGCCATTTCAGTTTTTCTCTAGTAAATAGAGTAGATTATTTTATATTCCAGTGTGTGATTCACCCTCCAGCCGGGTGCGAAACTAATTAATTCAAAAAAAAAAAAAAATGTCCACCCTGACTATGTCTAATCCCTGGCTGTGTGCCTTCTGTATTGTCATATTCTCTTCTCTACTGCTGGCAGCTGCAGCTCCTGGATCCGAAGAGGCAATTTTGTAATTACCTAATTTGTTGCCAATTTTGTAAATTTGCCATTAATCAAATCTAGAGAGACATCTCTATTCACAAAATTACAGGCAAGAACTGTGCAAAGATACAACACTTGAGCCAGAGAAAACCATCAATAACTACAGATTTGATTCTCAGCGAAAGAAATGTTACTCCTGGGGATACGGGGTAGAGAATCCTTGTGGAAAAAATATGGTTTTCAAATTCTCAAGTAACCAATTCCATTTATGGAAACTGTGAATGTGAAGATGAGCTCAGAACACTCATTTATCATCCGCAAACAGATCAATGCTATTTTATATTCAAACAGGTAACTGTTCAAAAATATATTTAGAAATGCAACCAAGAAATATCAATGCCAATGCCAAAAATGTTCACCGCAGGGCTACTGTCCTCCCGGTTATTGGCTTACCCTGAGCAGACCCTCTGGAAAGCCTACATGTGAGGTTAACCCATGTCATGATCATCGCATTGGGAACAAAGGAAAAGGCAAGAGAGAGTCCGCTCTGGAGGAGGCGGAATTTGTAATGTTCAACAATCGTTGCGTTAAACTGGGGTCCAATGCACCGGAATGTCCGGGAGATTTAATTGTGGAGTTCAACGCCGGAAGAATCCTTCCACATTGTAGAAACAGGTATGCTGGGCGTGGGGCAGTAGGTGCGCCAAAAGCAAGTGTTGAACCTTGTGATCCAGGCTCTTTTTTGTCCGTATCTGGAAGATGTGCAGCATCTTATGTTTGGTGAATCACACATTGGCTTCTCTCAAATAAATAATATTTTAAGCCAGATTAATTGTGTTCTAAGACGAGTCTGATTTTGATTTATTTATAAAAATGACCGATTTCTAAATTTGCCAAGTAAAACTGCTAAACATCAAATTGAAGTAATCGAATGGGAAATCCAAAACTATAAGCGATCGTAAGCCATGGTAAACGATAAACATGTTAACACTAACGATTGTCATGCTAAACCAGAAAAAAACCTAACGAAGAGTAACGCCTTGAAGTAATACTCCCTTTAGCTCCGTGTTAAACAAATAGTCAGACATAAAGCCCGCATTCTAAGACTAATTTTCAAATTACAAGAAAAGTAATTGAGACAGCTCGTCATCAGCTAAAAAATAGTAGACACAAAATTGGTGCCCAAAGGCAATTATTCCAAGAAAACAACATTTTGTTGTGACGGCCTCGCGTGCAAATGATGGACGAATACTGCTCCTGATCATAACAAAAGATTAAAACGATTACAAGTTTAACGATCCATACAGACGAAATGTAGAATCCAACGCGTAAATTATTATGATGGGTTAATCAGTCAAAACATTAAAAAAAATTAGAGCGCCATACGCCAAATCCATTATTATAAATTATTACACCCGGTGGCAATGTCAAATTGATTTTTAAAATGCAAAATCTCTTGACGATCACTACTAAGAAATCCAGAACCGGTTTCCAATTTATGTAAGTACACCTAACATAGTGGTTACTCTTCTTTACACTTGGTCTCAAAAATAAAATTTGAGCCAAGCCAAGAGTTGACAATGGAGTTCATGCAAGTCAAGTACGCAAAATGGTGCAACAGTCATCCAACAAGCCAAGGTTAGTTGTCCTTCTCACAATATAATGCCATTTCATCGTCTCAAGACGAATAAGAATCAACCTGTGACCCTTCTTTCTCATTTATCAATTCGTCATCTGCCTTAAGGAGATGCGAAGTACTTCGTCAATTTTCTACCCGCAAGGAATTCACAAATTTTATGACCAATAAGGCTCCAAAAACTTTAGCCCTAGCAAGCAATGAGGATTAAAATAATAAATAAGGATAAGCGTCTGGCTGCTTATGACAGACTACTGTGTGATGGAAAAAAGACTGTCGTATTTTTACAAAAATCAATAGAAAACGCAACAGGCCTCAGATTAAATACATTTTTATAAGGATGTTTATGGCTGATGAGCAAGTGGTCATAAAATCATCACACAGTAAACATAGAATAGTGCGACGTACAAATTTTGCATGGTTGCTGCGAATAATAATCTGCTGGTCAACGGTTCAAGGTGATTTCACACGTTTGACACTTGCACATTATTCTTAAAAATATGAGAGAAATAATTATACGGTTTCAGGTCTGTACAATTGATGTCTCGGGAGGACAATCCCAGCAAAGGATGTTAAGCTAGAAAATCTCTTCAGAAATCGCCTCATTAGTATCTTGTCACGTTCTTTGCTTTACAGACACACAAATGGAAAAGTGCCAAAATTCCAAAAAATATATTTTTCTCAAGTATTCAAATCCTCATTTCCTTTAGTCTGCAAATCCTAACAAATGCAATCCAAAGTCATGTGAAGATTCACGAGAAATACACGAAGATGTTGCATGCCTTAAGAAAACTAATGAACCGGTGCAACTCTTCGACCTTCACAGTTCACACAAATAGATTCGCAATGGAAAGTAAATTCCCATCTAAAGCTTTACAAAAAAAAACTGGTATTTCACTTGAATTTCTTAGCCTAGAACAAGTCGTAAGGCTTAACAATGAGCCAAAAAGATTAATTTCCTATCTCGGTTATTCCTGTTTTCAATTTCTTAGGATTTGAAACAAGTTCTAGTCAAATCCAGGCCTAATAAGCTTTTTGGAAATACGAGTCACATTTGACGTCAAAATACGCGGAAATTTCTTACCGAAGGAGAAAAATTACTTACACAAAATTCATAGCAAGCCGAAATCCAAAAATCTAATGCGTTGAAATTTTCATAGTAAATTAACACAAACGAGTTAATTTTGCAGCCGGCTCATATCCTAAATTGATCACTTGTGCTTTGCCCTCTAAAATTACGCTCTCATTGTTGCGGTCCTACACATTGTAGCTCGTTACGAGGCCAAAACGCTAATTTCCATTTCAATGGCAGGGCTGGGCTAGCTTACTCCTTTCCATTGCACACTCACATCCCTCCAAATAAATCGGATCCATTGTTGGAAACCAAATAAAAGTAAAACCGGAACCCCTGGACCCGTGGGTAGGATAGAGGAGACTCCACATCCACACCTTAATCTACCCCCAATATAGACATTTCAAACACCTGGTCGGTCATCCTCCAAAAAAAAGCGGCAACACTCCTGCTACTTATTTATTAACCAACAAATGAATGAATGAAATAGGATGAAACCCTCGAGTAATTCGAATAAAGCAAGGCACACGTCACACGAGCCGCCGAAGATTAATAAAGGAGTCCAGGGCGTTGGGCAGGATGCATCCAGATGTTTTGCCCTTGTTGAGATTTCTCCATCAGCCCATCAACTTGTACAAATAATTAATCCACACATTACATTAAGATCAAAAGTTCCTATTTAAGGGCAGATCAGAAAACCAATACCATATGCTAATGGTCAGTTTTGATATTCCTATACTCCAGCGTCTTTAAATCTACTCAATTCATTTTGTATGTATATTACACAATAATTATCATTATCACTTGTTAGGTGAACCCCATCAACCCAGCTAGCTGTGCGTCTGTAATTGGCACCAATGAATAATTATTTTTATTTTTGAGCCAGATGTACAAGAAAAAACTAGTACAGTGCGGAAGCGTGGTGTGGATTGACTTCAGGGTAGAGGGTCAGGGGTCGGTAAAGGAGTATGAATTATGGCGACAAGTTTTTGCTTTTAAATGTCCGACTAGTTTCAACTTTTTCTTGGAATTGGAGGCACGGACTTAAGAAGAATGTGATTTGTCAAATCCTGCTTTCTGAACATAACGTGTGTTGTACGGCGTGCCCAGTGCCGTCTTGTAAATTCCACTTGGATGCATTACAGTACTGATTCCAGAGGTTTTGATCCGAAATTTTGCAAATAAAAATGTAGTGACTCAACCCAGGCGCAATTGTGTTTATTATCGAAGGTGACACATAATGTAAATATAAAAATAGGAAGAAGAAAACAAACCGATCAAATATTGGTTGCAGTTTCCCTAAATATAAGCAAACACTGAACTGATACTGAATCATCGTCATACATAATCTTATTCCTTCACATTTTGTATAAACAAACCCAGTCATTGTTCAAACATGCAAAAACCGGATAAAAAAAATACGCATGGACTGTATCAAATTGAATGAACCCAAAGATCTGCCTAACCCACTCATTCGGCTCCCTCGTATCAATTGAAGGACCGACAATAAAAGATCCCGTGTAAATACGTCAAAGGATGATGCAGGACGATGTATCCATTCGCTCATAAGGTAAACATTGCCGCGAAAGAAGACGCCATCCTGTCCCAGTCGCACTTGTATAAACTTTACAGCTGATAACCCCAAAAATTGCATATTTGCAAAAAAAAATCTTCGTCGATTCTTAACAAGTAAATGAATGTAATAGGGCACGGTACGAGATGATACGTACGTAGGACAAACAAGTCTTCGTACTCCCAATTTTTTTCTGGATTGGAGAAACACATGCTTCATCCCAATCCATTCTGAAACCCTAACACACAAACCCATGGGTCTCCGGAACGACGAAAGGGACTTATAATCACACTTGCATTCAATCCACTCCAGCCAGTCAGGTTTGAGAAGGCTTTGGGCTTGGATCTCCCTTGTACCCGTGCAAACCAATCCAGTTCAGTCAATTCAAAATATCCTTTACAATACGACAGAAATCAAATCAAGCATCAACAACTTAACTTGTTTTTAAAATTCTTAATCTCCAAAAAAATTAATAAAAAAAATTGGCGAGGAGAAAAAAAAAGAGAAAATCTGCACTTGAAGACGGCACCCGTCTTCGTCAACAGTCGAGCCCGAAGCCATTCGTGTGAATCAGAAAAATCTTCTCGTTTACAATACAATTAATTACGTGGACGGAGTGGATCATTCCTCGAACCTCCCCGTTCATTCAACTTGACTTTTGGACCATAGCCACAGTCAAACAAAACAACCCCTCAATTTAATATTTTAATTTCTGGAATAATTTCCATGGTTTAACACGTCAAGGATTACCATAAACACGAAGTGAATCCAATATAAAACCCAACTAGTCTAACAAGTTGTACAAATATCCCTTTTCATGAACTCCATTTGTTTGCCATTTAGGCAAACTAAGTTATAATTAATTGCTTGGCAGGCACGAAGCATGAATACCATGCGATGCAAAGTTGAAGTGAAGTGAGGTCAAGTTTGATGTCAAGGTGCATTGTGTAGGATTTTGGCCGTAAATTAACACATCTTCACCGTCCACCGCTGCTGGCCGCGAAATCTTCACTGAGATCTCGTAAGTACTTTTACTTTTACTGGACACTGGAGCTGTCACAATTCCATATTTATGATGGCAGGGTGACCATTTAACCGGGATAAGATTTCGCGTTTTAAATTCAGTTTAATGAACTGAGAACCTTGGTTTGGCACAAGGTTGAATGCAATAATGCAATTTGCAATAAAGAAAAGTGTCAATCAAATTTACAAGAATTGCAGTCTCATCCGCAAATCAAAACACAATAGCTGACCACAAAAAAACATATCTACAATTTACGCCTTTAAGTTTTCGAATCCCATTTGTAAAAACTAGATAAAAAAAAATTCCACACGTGCAAGTGGTTTGATCCTTGGCCAAGAATTTTCTATTTCCCACCCAGTATTATTAAAAAAGTACGTGACCCATAGCCCCCATGAATGGATTGGGTCATCCCGTACCCACCCACATGTAGTGCAGAAAAAAACTGTAGAGATGAGAGATGGATAAATTGAGGGAATTTAACCCATTCCCAGAAATAGTTCCTCGTTTGGTATGTAAAGGACACTTCTTCCCCATGCGATTTCCCTCCTCGTTCACAAAAATAGCCAAATTCCCCCGGACCCATTGAATAAATTCAATTTCCTTCCTTACGATTTATTCCCGCCAAGGGATCCAGGATCAAATAAAACCAATCGCCATAGCTGTAAAGTGCAAAATAAAGCTAAGAAAGTCACGTAGCACTTAGCACAGGGACGTGACGTGACTTTTCCCCCACCCCCGCCCTTTCACATGCAATAAAAATTGGAATTCAAAGTCCAACTTATCCCACCGTCAGTTCAAGGAAAGGGATAACTTTAAATGCTTTCCCCCCTTCAAATTATTATTAGATTTTGGGTCAGCTGGTCAGATCAGGTGAAAGTCCGAAAACAAATTTCCACCCCCTCACTTTCCAAGCCAATCCGAAGAAAGCCTATACAACATTTCCTTTGGAATTGGAATCCTTGCAAATAAAGAATTACGGCACAGGCTGACATGGGCCATGGGCTATAGAATACATACAACAGTACCGGAAAAGATTTTTCGGAGGGGGTTGCTTTGTACACGAGTTAATTTCCGGACCCCCTCCCAATCCATTACATTTCCTCTACGGCTTTTCTCTCGATTGCCTGCTTCCTTTCGATTACTTTCCCCCGGCCTTAAAGAACACATCCCCGGAAATGAAACAACGTGTGAAATGGCCAAGACATAACTCCACACCAAATCTATTTACTCCTCAACCACAAAGCACAGCGGAGGTAGATGGGGGGGGGGGGGGAAATAAACATTGTCTCTTAACAATCGAATAAAAGTAAACTTTTCTTTTTGGAGGAAACAGCTCTAAAATACAAAAATAAAATAAAAGTTTTAGTCCCGTCGTAATTTCGTGTACTGTACGTTACTTCCCACATAACATAATGTGTGGGTGGGTGTAAGTTTTCAATAGGATTCTCTTGAAAAAAGGAAACGTTCAAGTCTATTGACACGGTTTTTTTATATCCTTGTTTGATTTAAAATTGCTCTATGGGCTGGCTATTTCTCAGCTTGTTCAAAAAAAAAGTAGCAAATCCTCGCCTTAGCTATTCACGTTCACCCTGCTTATTCACCCGGGTATTTTTTTGTATTCTTGAAGCGTTTTGTGGACTTTGGGAATCCCCTCCACTTGTACAGCTGTACTGTACAACAAATTGATACGGGCTGTTGCTGTTCAACTTCTTTCTTTGCCACTTTATCTGCTGGGCTACATACGTATATACGGATGTGTTAAAACTACGTGCCTTGTCATTTCTTTACTTTAATTCTTTGCTCAGCCTTGTGCGTGTGTGTGTGTACAGGCATGTTATCCTGACGTGTAGAATATGTATTAGGAAATATAAAAGGTGGGACGAGATAAGGGATTCAGCACACAGTTTTCACCTTTCACCTTATATCTTGTAGTTGACGAAAGGTAAATATAAGATTTAAGTTGACACTGTCAAACTCCAAAGCATGAACATGAAAATGGCCAGTGATTTGCAAAACTTCTCAAAGCAACAATAAATCCTTCCCTTTCCGTATCGCAAAACTCAGAAAACACCTAATTAAATGGTGGGGATTCAATACATGCACTTTTCTAGTTAGCAATTTTACTGAAAACGCTGTACACGTATGCAGTTAGTACATCATATTTGAGCACTCATTTCTAAATTAGAACATATTCTGTCCCTTCGAGACGATCCGTACTTACGTAGCAGACCCAAACCCCTTCATTACAGATTCCCGTGCACTAAGGAGATTAAACCCCCATAAGCAGCTTACAGAGACCCACACACTGACACGGAAGGAAAAAAATTCATTTACAACTCAAAGGGGAATTAGAGGGGACTTCAAATAACTTCATTAATTTAAATTGACTCTTTCCTCCTGTCCCGTACTCCAAAGTTACTAATTAACTGAATTCTACGTACTCTAATTAAATGGTGGGGATTCAATACATGCACTTTTCTAGTTAGCAATTTTACTGAAAACGCTGTACACGTATGCAGTTAGTACATCATATTTGAGCACTCATTTCTAAATTAGCAGAACATATTCTGTCCCTTCGAGACGATCCGTACTTACGTAGCAGACCCAAACCCCTTCATTACATATTCCCGTACACTAAGGAGATTAAACCCCCATAAGCAGCTTACAAGACCCACACACTGACACGGAAGGAAAGAAATTCATTTACAACTCAAAGGGGAATTGGAGGAGACTTCAAATAACTTCATTAATTTAAATTGACTCTTTCCTCCTGTCCCGTACTCCAAAGTTACTAATTAACTGAATTCTACGTACCCGTACGACCTGTCTTGAGGATTTCCATTTCATTTCCCAGGAAACTTACAACGGAAAGACGGGTCTTTTAAATAATCCACACTTTCTATGCTCTGAATAATGCAAACTACGTAAATTCCTTTCCTTCAGATGTATTTATTTACTCACAACTTTCCAAATTCCAATTTGGATCCAATCATCCGTTCATTCCCTCCGTCCGTTCCTCACGAGTCAGGAGGGAAAATCCTTACCGAAACAANTTTATTTACTCACAACTTTCCAAATTCCAATTTGGATCCAATCATCCGTTCATTCCCTCTGTCCGTTCCTCACGAGTCAGGAGGGAAAATCCTTACCGAAACAAAATCTGCCAACAAACGGAGCCATCACCACCATCATACGTACCATACCATGCAAAAAGGAAAGGAACCATGAAAAACGGAAATCCCTGAGTCCATATAAACAGCATGGTTAGAATGGATAGGAAAAATCAATGATTTCATTTTGTTACTTAAGGAATCCTTTCGAGTGGGTATCCCTGTACTCCTGTTTTAGTTTTCCCAATTTCAAATTCAGATTTCATTTCAAAAGGTTAATTTCATACTTATTTTCGTGCAACCCCAAATCATTGCAAGCTGCGCCCATATATCGTAATTTTCTGAAATATCCACTCCCACCGCACCCGTTTCATTCCCGAACACATTATAAATCAATCAATTTCTATTTTCTCAACATGCGTACTCCTAATCCATTTCATAATTTCTAATAATTCTCAACATTATAGTCCATAAGAATCAATACTCTATTGAAAAATACACCCAAAGTGATATGACATGGGAAGGATTTCCCAATCCTCCCTATATTAAACACCGACATTTGTATTTGTAACAATACAAAATCAAAATTTAAAACCCAAAATCCTCCTCCCCATACTCCCAAGATACAACAACAGTGGAGCTCACAGCCAAGCCTTCGTTTTAAAGGGGGGAGGGAGATTTCTACTGTGGATCCCCCCCTTTTAATGCAGTGCAAGTGCATGCGCTGGAGTAAAAATCGACAATTTTGTCCAATTCTCCCGAAGGAGCAGCGGCGTGTACGTTCTCCCGCCCGGGTGCCTTCGTCGACCTCGTCCTTCTTCCCATCCCAAATCCAACTGCATTAAACCTTCCCGCGGACTTTCCTTCCTTCCTATTCAGTCCTCGTTCGCAACTTCCTCGGCCCAGACACCCACATTTATACACACATAACCTTAATTTCACTTATTATCCCCACCACCCAATTATTAAGGTCACTTTTTCCATCCTTGCACCACCAAATTACCTTCGTACGTGAAAAGTACTCCCTTGATATCTGCACAAATCCCATTCCAATTTTTTCATTTGATCTTCATATTCAACTACAATATCAATACTACAAATACAATCTCCAAGTACTGTACAGTACGATACATACATACTCATTTTCAATCAAACACAGGGCAGGGGACGTACAACGACGAGGACTGATTTATAGCCAAGTGGCTTGCTCATTCAAAC
>JAAXYW010000920.1:0-27450 GCA_036851895.1 Orthonychiurus folsomi | reverse complement strand
ACTTTTATTGGGTCTCCCGCCCCACGCACAAGAATATAAAGGGATTTTATGGGGGGACCTACCAGTCAGCATGTGGCCTACTCAATTAACGACCCTTCGCATTGTTTTCTGGAGGGGAGATTTTGAGGGAGAGTAATCATAAAGTGGGTCGGAGAGGAAATGCGGAATTCGAGCTGGAGAAAGTGGAGAAAGTTCTAGACGGACTTTCTTCCCAGATTATTTTTGCTATCGCCGGGACCGCGAAACAAACCCAAGGATCTGTGTGAGTTGTGGAATTTCACCACATAGAGCCCCCGATACTTTGCGGGGATAATTTGGGTCATTTTTCAATAGTTCCTCGATCACCTTCATTTCGACGCTAATGGACTTGCGGGAGTCCGTGGTCGAGTTTTCCTTGTAAAGAACATTCGAGTGGAAGCGCATTCCTTCTACTTGTACATCGATATTATTTCGTGAGCTTTTCCCTGCGTCCCCAACTTTTCTCAATTTCGAATGCTTCGTATTATTTCTCACCTATTCAGGACGGCTGTTCCGCCAAGGACCACCGTGAAGCGCGAATGCAAAGAAAGAGAAATACCAAGAGCAAAGCAATGGCCATGCCGTGCCGCACGACAAGAGAGGAAAACTTCTTCCCAACATTTTAACGCCTTGTGAAAAAGTTGTCAAGTGCGGGAAAGAATGACGGGAATTTAGGAAAGAAGCCTTGCGGCATAGTACTCCGTTCCCTTTGTGTACGGATTCGCTTTGTGCCTTGCAGCTGCTTTATTTAGCGGAAGATGTGGATAATAAGAGGCATGATCAAATCCAATACCATGGCGAAGTCGTATTGGTACTTCGCTCAAATCGGAATATGCGACCAATTTTACTTTAAAGTGAAAATTCCTGCTCAAGTTGCCTATGTACCTACTAAATTGTAATTAATAACCACGTGCTTTCACTGCTTTTTCCGCGCTACAATCTTTCCCATTACATTAACCGTTATACGAATGGCCAATAAGTACCCGTAATAACCACATTTGTAATTAAAACGTGAATTCCAGGACCAAATCCTTTCCAAATGCGATAGAATTCCTTCATAGGCTTATCACTTGAGGCCAGACGAGCAGTTAACACAATCCCTTCCGCATCTGAACTGAAAACTCAAAGCTCGTTTCGATCGGATCTAAAACCCAGGAAGGACTTTCCCCCACATCAAACACCGCTCCTGGATTTCCAGTGGGCATTTTCGTAATGGACTCGAGACGGAAAATGGGATGCAGTTTACGTTACTTAAACTTTCTTCCATGCACATAAACCACAACCCACAACACCTGGCCGGGAGCCCTGTGGGGTTACGGCACTTTTCGCAAAACCAAAACTTTTGAAGTGCCCCACGTCTTCACCCGCGATCCCGGGAAACTTGAGCGTCTTATTCCCTCCCTTGATGTTTTCATTTGAGCGTGGGACGGCAAACTCCCGCGGAGCCGTCCGAAGGCATTAATTACCTCAAAATGCTCATCCAGTGGGAAATGATGCATCAAGTGCTCATGGTTTGCCATTGGCCAAAAATCCGTCGTCGTTTCCGCCGCCTTTAATTTCCTTTATGGAAATAGCTTTACTTTTTGAAAACTTTTAGTGGGAGGAAGACGCCCTTGGAATCAAACCCTCAAAGAAATCCCCAGATGGAGATGACGGGTGGAAGGAAATGTCATCCCGTTTATGTTTACATGCGTGGGGGGATGCAGGCCCTGTCTGTATTTTGTTGTACACTCCACAGTTTTAATCCATTTAAAATGGGAGGAAGTGGAATTACTCTCTGGCGAATACTCTAAGATTAATGACCCGCCTATTGTTCCCTCCGCTTGCGGTCGGAGGCTCAAAACTTGAAAAATTGCAGCGGCTCCACAAGGCACGTAGAATTTAGATGGGAATTTCCTTCCGTACCGTTTGTAAATTAAATGTGAACATTAAACAAATTTTACTTTTGAATTTAAATGTAAATTTAAAAAAAATATTTTCCAGTATTAGGACTTTGTGGCATAATTCCGCAATTAGCGATTATGTGGCAATCTGCGTGACCCGACCCCTGACCTGACTTCAACACGTGCCATGTGAGTAACAACCCATTGGCATACTTTACATCCATCACGCTCCTTAAAAAAATGCGTCACTTGACTGCCACTCTGCAAACAAATTGGTTTGAAATAAACTGAGCAGGGCATAGGAATGGAGTTTGTGACGTGATCTTATAAGAAAAAGTCACGCACACACCAAGTAAATAGTTTTTGTGTCGTAAAAGAGTCTAGGCATTTCTATTTACGCTTACGCGGAAAAAATGAGTGAATTTTGATATGCACCCGCTACGCAAATTTACGATTTACTGCAGACGAAAATCTAAGAATTGCGTAAAGCTTTTGGCTCAGTGATCCGTGCCGTAGCAGTGCGGGATTGAGGAAGACAAACCCTTCAATACCCACGTCTTAATTGTTACACATGAATGCCTTGGTAGAACACTTTAATGAATAAATCAAATCAAATCAAATCAAATCAAACTATGGACTCATTGCAAAAAAATGAAAGAGCACAAAAAAACCTATAGGAGGGTCACACAGGCGACTGGCGACGGTCACAACCTCAATAAAAATCAACCTCTTAAAATTTTGAACGCGTTTTCCCATCAACCCAGGAAATTGCCCCTTTGAGAATTAGATTTCAAAAAATGCAATAGATTTTGAAAAAAACAGATTCTGCAATGAAAATCCAATCGAGTGGAATGAGACAAAATTCCGATATCGCTCGTCTTATCGATCCCCTCCGCATCCCTCGCGGTCACATAAAAAAACAAACTGGATCCCCCTATTCACTATGCTACAAGCCCTTGTCATTTATGACCCTCCATAATTCACTTCTCCGAATTCCCATTGCTTTATGTGGAACGCAAGTTTAAGGTGAGATTATGTTATTTTTTATCGTTTTCGGTTGGAGGTGATTTAGGTATGGAAACTCCAGCGCAGCGGAGGGCACATAGCCGACACGTTCCAAACCAGAAAACAATTTTTAAAACGCATTACGGGAGGAAAACCCCACAGACATTAGGCAAACGCCAATTGAGCAATTTGGGAAGAGAGTTTGCCGCCGGAAAATTTTGGCGAAAGGAGTTCTCGGCGTCAGAAATAAATCTCCATTTTATTCCACATTTTGAAGCAAGGGGCATAAAATTATTGGCGGGTTTCGGTTTGGGACCAATGGGAGGGAATGACGTAGATTTCTTAAGGTTTTTCTTATGATATAGTCTCAGATCCTGCTTCGTATGTATTTTGAATAGGATAGGAATTGAACTTAACTAGTACATAACATAAATATGAGGGCCATGGATCTGATATTTACATTACCAAATAAAACTGCACTACAATCCCTTACTTTGCAGGGTAGAATTCCCAATCTAACTCCGTTACAGGATCATTCAATAACAGCTACTACATTTGAATGCTCGTAGACGAGTCCACTGACTGCAGTTCTCGAAAGCCAAATCCTTCCAGGTACAACTACACAAATGCAGGAGGCAATTCCTTGTATTTTTGAATGGAATGGTTGACTGAAGCTGGCTCCGAACCTCGTTATCTCAATTCCCAAGGGCCCTGTACGAGGGAAGTGAGAAAAGGACGTTAGTGCAGCGTTTGCCTTTCAATAATCCCCTTCGTCTTGTCCTTCCTACGTCGTACTTCTTAATTGCACCCCCAGTCCCCTTATTTACAGAATAGGATTTATTTCAGAATTTGATTCCATGGCGGCGGTGAAAGGGAATGCCCATTCCCCAGTACATATACATTATGATTGGGCACGGTATTATGTGTACATGTAACATGGGAAATAAAAGCCCACCGATTCCATGTGCATAAATAGATGTATTTATTGCCTCTCGTTGGCAGAAAAAGGAAACCTGTTGAAATGTTGAAAATACAGGAGGCCACGGAGGGAAAACATCAATACGACGAAAGAATATTTCTATACTTTCCCTTCTTTATTTGAAAGGAAAGCTTTTTTTTCAATATCCACTGAATTGCAATCCGAGCTCGAAGGCTTGAAATCCGAGGAAAGTGGAATGCGAATCTATGGAGAGACTTTTTTTTATGTCTTCTGTCTCATTTATTTTATGTGACTTCGCCAGGCACAAGGAAAGCCGTGCAGTTCCCGTTTATCTTTTTCAAAAAAATTCTATTCTGAGTAAACAATATGACGAATAAATGTACTGCGTTTGCGCAAATGCTGTGCTTTTTCCATTTTTAGATTTCAAACGCTTGCGTTTTGGGAATTAAAACCTCACAGCCTTAAGCCTAGCAATGGATTGGCTTCAGTGTTTGAAAAGTTTGAGGGTAATTCGATTAGTCGTGCGGAGCAGTGGTGTGCACCCAGTGAACATTGTAATGAAGCGGGATGTGACCAATCCTTTGAATTATTCAGATTTTGACATGTGGGGTTAACAAATTTGCTGGGCGGGTAATGAATGGTCTTGTATGCAATTGAAAGGGGGAAAGCAATGAGTTATTTACACGGATTACCCATCCTGTAGTGTGGTCTACTATTAATCATTATATGTAAACCCCGTTTTACCTATTGAGAAAAACAATGGAACATTTGTTATGTATTGGGACATAATGCAAGATACAAATTTGTACTTGTATTTCAACAATAAGCAGCAGCATGCATTTAAAATAAACTAACCGACTTCTCAGCTTCAAACCTTAACATTTTGTCGCGGAGGCGGAAAACAATGTTATGTAAATACCCACGCAGTACAATTCTGTATGTTCAATTCTCCGTATCCCTGTGGTCGTAAAACTTGTGGCTGACTCCGTGCCAAAAGTAAATGTGGCACTAAGCAATGGAAGACGGGAGCGGATAAACAAAGCTAGCTTCGTGCCTGCGGAGAACCTGGACTTTCTCCCGTCCCCACCCGCCTCCTTGAATTTACCTTATGCATGGATTCCATTCAAACGGGGGTCGTTCAGTCTTGGTTCAGCGGGTTTTCTCTTAACGACACGTCACCTTAAATTAAACGCTTGACTTAAGCCCCGGAATTTTTTTTTTTGCCTTTTATTCAAACTTCCCGCGCTCCGAGTCTACATCAAAGGACTTCCGCCGCCCCTATAATGCGAAGGATGAGAATTTTCTTTGCAATTCTAAGAAATAGAAATACCCACCCCTCCAGGTACACCTGCACAAAGAAATCCACTCCTTTACGATATGATATCTTACGTGCTCTAATTAAGGAATATGTATGCGATTGCGCCAAGAATGGAAAGCCCGTACCATTGCTTGCAACGCACCGGAAGGACGCGTTGCTGATAAGCTCCAAAATCGAAATGTTTAGTTGGTTGAACCTGAATACAAATTTGAGGATTCTTCCCTCGTTTTGAGTTTGTGTTTGTAGATGACTAAACTCACGGAGGCACAGATAACCCGTACCAGCATGTAAATCAAAACCTCAAATTGAATGGCGACGTGTTTGGCTGAGGATGCCTCCAGATTAAGATTACCCGAGCTTATTCGCAGCCGTAGTAGGCCTTTTCAGCCGCCAGGATTCTCTCATTTCCTCTCCGATCCTGTTCTTTACTTACCCTTGCTGCCTATGCGTACAACGTACGTACATTGTACATAAAGAAATCCGAGGGATTCCTTTTCACTTTGGGTACTCAAATCCAATGGGATCCGGATATAATAAAAGGGAAAAACATATACATACACAAATGGCAAAAAACACGCATAAGATATCCATGGTTGTCCCATTCTTTCTCCAAACGTGCGAGAATTCGCATAAGCACTGTACATGTACATAGCACCCCCCACAAATGTGAAGTGCAGATTACTTCGCCTCGCACAAAAGCACGGCCGGCCATTTTTGCATATATAGGATCCATATGGACAAAAATCCAATTTTAAACCCCACATGACATGTCGGGTCGACATCAATGCTCCAATCTACAGGGAAAAACCTTTCTGTACTCTCATACGCTACGCCGTCCATGGCGGTCAAACGAAGGGCGGACGATGACGGGCCCTTGGAGCGAAGCCCCAGATGAAATGGCACCGGGAGCACTTTATTAGATCAAAAGTGAAATTTATGGAATTGCACCTTTGACAAAAACCTGGGGCTTCGGCCTACAGTCGAACCTCAAACGAAAGAGCATACATACACCATACCCGTGGAGCACCCGGCCGGAGTCTTTCACGGAACATGTGTAAATCATAGAAATGAAATGTCATGATGTATGGTCGCATGCTCAAGAGGCGGGATTCCCTTTGACTCAATGAACATGTACGGACGGAGAAAGCAGAGAAAGCACACATAGATACGCCCAGTCAGAATGGGCTATGACAGGGCAGGGAAAAAAAGGCCAGGGAATTTTTCCATACGGTAACCACGTAATGTATTCATAAAGTTATTTCTCTTGTGGATAAAAGCGTGTGTACTGTTGCGACGCGACTGCGTTTGTGTGAAAATAATCACACGGAATGAGTTATACAAAGCGTGGAGTGTGGAATTTTATAAAATTTGGTACAGGTGCACGTCACGCGATGCGATGGGATGATATCGCGATGCAAAATGCAAGCGCATAAATTACACGTTACAATGTACTGTACGTGTACCTTACGTATGTAAACAAATTATAAATTATTTTGAAAGGAAAATAAGTGAACGTGTACACAGTGCACTGTTTTGCATTCCACATTTCTCTCTGCTCTATATTAATGAGTTTATAACCATTCATGAGGTAGACTCTGTAGTTTATGTAGTCTGCATTGTTGTTCAGGGAGGTACACTCTTTTTTGGAAGGAATTGAGTTGACGGTGACCTCAATCCATGATGGTTTATGTTACGCAATTTCTTTCGGGAATTTATGAGGAGAGAAGACGTGATGTGCGTACGTGTCCCGACGTGACACACTGTCTTACCAGGTGCAGCGTTTAGTGATAATTATTGGAGAAAGCTGCAGCCGTGTCTAGTTTGTGGAATGTACTCAAAACCCACAACTCTATTAGAGTGGGCAAGCATGAAATATTTGAACACGAGACCCACTCAAAGTGGTATTTTCTATTTTTGTAGTCTGGTCGTGGCCACCTGGCGTATTGCATGCCACTCCATCTTAAAAGCTGAATTTTCAATACTCTAAGCACCAATAACTAAAAAAAGCTTTAGATTAAAACCCTTTAACGTTAGTAACTGTAAACTGCTCAAGAAATAAATTATTCACAATTTTTCCCTTGATTTGACTTGTGAATAAATGCATGGGTGGCACAAATTTGGCTAGAATTATTTTGCATATAATATTTATTGATTTTAAATAAACGCCTGGCTTTTTTGCAGTGCATTTTGCTATTTTTGGTGACTGAAATCAGCAAAAGTCGCATAGTTAGCATTTAGATGTGTTATGTATGATGCACATATACTTTGGAATAGACTAGGCGCATAATAAAATGCCTGACAGCAGCACCTCATTACCATACAACATGTGAATATGATTTAAGGCATATGACATTGAGTGACACGCATTGTCGGGCGAGACAGCAGCAGGGCTGAGCATTTCTGAGTGTGTTGTGGATTATACGGGTCGTTGGAGAAAAGCCAATGTCAATTTCCTCACATAATCCCGGTGTACATAATGTTACAACTGTGTAAAATAATAATACAGAATATGAGTACTCACGGCATTGTTGTGATTCCAAATGATATAGGTCGGGGGCTCCGGGGAGTACTTGACGGTACATGTGAGATTAATTGTGCTGCCACGATCGATGAAAAGATCTGGTCCACCAACCACTTCTGTGACGGGTTCTGGAATTCAAAGTATTACAAATATTAACTCAATAATTAAAAATAAAGACATGAAAATTCGCGATAATGGGTCTGGTAAATTAGGATGAATCTATGAATTAGAAGTCAATTAAACCTGTCATGCTGGATTCAATGTACATTTATGCTGATCATCTTAGCCTTATTCGCTACAATATTTTAAGTGTGATCAAATTTGCAAAGCTTGGGCTTGTTTACTAAATTTGAAGGAAGATGACTCCCCTTTCACTCAATGCACAATTTCGTGCAGAGCATTTCAGGCATGTCATGTATGTGTGGTAGTTTGAGTGAAAGTGGAGAAAGTCACTGCCAAAGAAAAAAAGTATAAAATATCCCTGAGCCCGACAGAGGCAAAAAAATATCCTTGGAAAATTGAATTAATATGATGTCCAGAGAGAATTCAGTTCCAGTTTCACTGCGAGTAGCAAGCAAACTGGACTAATGAATATTTCATTCAGTCATCCCTTCCCTTTCCCAGCTTTCCTTCAGAAAATATCCAATATATTACTTTTCTTTCCTTGCCATTTTATTAATGGAATACAACAGTTGAATTTAAAGGAGACAGGGATATTTACTATTTTGATGGGGTGCCATTGCTGGGTACTCTCTAACCTTCTGCGAACTACTCTCAGTTGGACACAGCTGAATCAATTTGTGAAATATGCCGTACCATCAAAGGAAGTATATTGCAAACACTGGGCAATAAGACTGCTACTAAGTACTAAAGTATATTTTATAAGCCAAATTATTGATTTAATAAATTCTTAAGTCAGTTTTTGTAATAAATAATAAGTCCTATTTATTGTTACATTTTAGCTACCCGTGTAAGTGCCTTCATTGGGTTTCATTGACTCCGTTGTTAAACTCGTAAATGTTGAAATCAATGTACTACGTGCGCAACCCAGCACCTACGTAACACACGCTCGACCTGTAACCTAAATTAGAAAGCGTTTCCCAACTTTCACCCAAGGAGAAAAAAAGTCGAGTCTTCAACTCTCCCCTCTGCTTCCCCTCACTCAATCTCAGGAGCACAAATCAATTGAATTAGTTCTGTAAGCTCCTCGATTCGAGTCGAAATCAACTCCTCACCAATCAGTCTCTCAATTACGAAAGTGTACGTATTACACTCATCTCGACCATTCTACTTCCCCACCCTAGTGCTTTCAATCGAGCAACTTTCTCTCATGATCTTTGTTAGTGCTACACCATACAAAATTATCAAACAACTTACAGTGTGCATCCCAACCATGCTATTGTGTAATCTCACGGCAATATACATTTTTTAATAATAGTTCTATTTATTTAAAACAAATGAAATCAAAATGATCTGACAGTTTTCGTAAAGACTAATACTGCAAAGTAACATCAGGATTTTGCAGGAACCAAGTGTCCTTTATTGCATTGTATTGTGCCCTACTTCCCTTTGGTACAATCCAATAAAGCAATGACACAAGTAGTTACTGTGTGTAAGTTGACTGACCGCAAAACCCTTAATGCTTCACGGCTTTCAAGCCAAGACTTGAGAGTCGAAATCGAGTTATCGCACATACAATCGTGGATTGCACTTCAATGGCGACTTCTCCTGGTGACAGGCGTGTCAGTTCCTAAATACTGTGCAAATACTAGCAAGCAAGCTCCAATTCCCCACTACCCGGCGCGACGTGCCCCTTAATATGATTTCAATTCCAAGCCAGAACTGGGAGGACTGAAATGCACTTCTAATCCCATTAAAAGAGAATTAACCCAACGGTTTGGCATGGTTCCAAGTCCAAGTGTACTACTCGGCACACGTAATGTAGTACATGTATGCTTCCACGTCGCACTTCATTCGTATATGTATGTATAAAGTATGTATGGTTTAGGAGTAGACTGACGTACTCAGAAATATTTCCACAATGTAACATGAAACTGCCGACGGGTATAGAAACCCAGGAAGGGTTTTTCCTTTCCTGCACACATGACAAGAAAGGATTCATACTTTCTCCGGAGGCACGGCTTGGAATTGGACTCAGAGCCAGCTGAAATCCACTTGGTATGTTTATATGTAAAAATAAGATAATCTTATTAACAGCAAAAGGGGGAGGTTCTCCACAGGAATGCTATTTGGAAACTGAGCAGACGAAGAGGAAAATGCAAACATAAATTTAAGAAAACCCGGTACAATAAGCTGGTTTCACACCGTGGGACTGGTGATACGGCGCTCGCCTTGTGCGTCAACCCTACACCAATCTCTCTTTGAATTCCTTATTAGATTTACACGGAAGACACCTTAATCTCATGACATTTTTATCAAATTTGAGCATGGAAACTCCTATTGTGAATTATAGCTGAGCGCGTTTCCTCGGCTTCATTTTTCTCTTTCTTTAAGGGTTTTTTTTTATGTTATAGAAAATCAAAAAACTTGTAAAAAGTATACACAGATGTTTAATTACACCTAAAAACTTGAGAAAGCTGAACACAGCGCATACAAAATTCTCAGTTCTTGAAACACTTTGTATGCCTGGTCATTTTTCTTGAGTCAACGCATGTAATCAGTTAAAAGGATTTCAGGTTGGGAAATCTCCTCATGATTTTTCATTCAACCAAGTACGGCACAAAGTGACATTACTGGGGCAAAGGAAATGAGTCCAACCGGCGGCATGCACTCAAGCATATCCAGATTGAAACTCACAAAACATACATAAAAGCCTGCGCCGGCTCTCTCAAGCCCATCGCGCAAAGGTGAAGTATGCAAACAAAAATTCTCCATTTAACTTGCAGCTTCCTTGAACACAATCTATTTCTTGGGTAAAGCCTTACAAGGCCTACGGGCAATCTGATGTCAAAAAATTTAAACGAGTTAGAAAACAAAGTCAGCCGTGAAGGAGGGGAAATTTCACCGAGTGAAACCAAGCTGAACCATGGGGAAGGGATTGGAATGACTGAATCCGTAACCTTGTCCTAGATAAGTACGCAGTCACATGTGGATTGAGTGGTTCCTCGGTCGGGATCCTCAAAGGAAATTTGCTCAAGTGGAAAAAGAAGTCATAATATTCAAATGGGAAAAGCTTCCATGGGAAAGGGGTTGTAAAATCCTCAATCAAGCTTTCTATTTCCAATATATCCTACTGATTCCAACTTAACCTTTGACCTAAGTATATAAGTATACATACTCAATACAAAATATGAAACCCAATTAAAATTTGAGGTGTTAACTTGAATTACGGAGTCTTAGGGTTAATTTGCTTTCTCCGGAGAAAGTACGTACGTGCGTGGAAAGCCTTTACAAAGCTTTCTTGTACAAAGTAATGGATCCGACGTAAATTCTGCAATAAAGCTGAGGGAGTGTTGATACATATAATCCGATACCCGCCGCCGGAGCTTAAACTGAAGCACTAAGAGGTTGTAAAAAATTTACGAGGAGGAATTCATTTGTTCTTCCCTTTCCTGGAGTTGGGCGTATAAAAGTAACATACATTTCTCCCCATTGTTGAGTAAATGAAGCCATTAATGCACTTTAATACTCCCTTTCCCATGATAAATAGTTAGAAGACGGGGCTGAAGGAAGTCGTCGTCGTCGTCGCATGTTGTATGTATTCATGTATAAACATGTACACGGGTGAAAGGCTCCTTTCACTGCGTAAGGTGACATCAACTTTCTTAAATTTCCAGACAACCGGTCTCGACCCAGTCTATATGGTCTCCTGCCCTAAAATCCGGACGAGGGCGGAATAAAAAAAAGTAATCGGCATTTCGCTCTCCTCCCTGGTTGCCCAGGGAAAAAGATAAATTTGTGGTTTATGGTCCGTGTTTCCTCCATGACTCTCCTACAAAGTACTTTCAATGGGAAGGGATTTGCATGGGGTCCACGGGCCGGGTCTGTGTTTGGATTCGGAGCTGCTAAGCTGCACAGGGTTTGGTTTTGCGAAAGCCCACCACGCCATGCCATTCATCACTCAACCACACCTTTTGAATGTTAACTGAAGACAAATCATGGGATCAGTTGTTTTGGCAATTTGGCAAAAAGGGGGAGGCAAAAGCCTCCTGACGCGACGGCTACTTTATTGAGCTTTGTATTACCAGATGAAACAATATACGGCCGTTGCGTGTTTCAAATACTTGTTTTCGTGATTGGACACGAGCAAATCAAAATCATTCGGATAAAAATATTATGTAAAGAGGCATGACCAAGTGGTATCAGACGATCTGACCGTTTTCGTTGTAAAAAAATAGAATAAAATTTGCTGGAATTTGCCTTGACCTTTTCTTTTGAAATATCATGCAAGGATTACATGCATTGACAGATATGCTGGCTTTCTAATTTAATAACATTGACAGATTAAAGGATCCAAAAACCCAGTCAACTTTATTTCATTTCATAAGCAAATGTAAATTCCTCGTCATATTTCAAAGCTTATAACCCAATTACTGGCCGCATTTGTAAATTCTAATCACAAGGCTATATGCCAGGGAGTTGAATTAACTTCATAAATCGAGTCAACCCTTTCAAGCGCAGTGCGGATCCGCAAAAGGCTTCCTTACATGCACTAGGGCTTAGCAGAGCAGCTCAACGGGTGGTTAAATCCATTTGTCAAATACTGGCATTTGGCAACGGGGAGACTGCCAAATTCGGAAGATTCATGAATTCATTGTGGAACTAAAGAGCACGTATTATACGTAATTGGCTTCCACTTTCTCAAGTGTGTCATGTACAGGACAGAAATTCTTTCACATACATAGATATATTAAAGCTGGACGGGGTAATTAAATGTTAAATTTGACTCAAAATAGCACATGTACATGTTTAGAGCAATCCATTGACCATTTTCACCTTGTAATTACAAAGTGGTCGCGGCTCTTTAATCAGAAGAGTAGAAAATGAGTGTAAATTAAAAATATCATTGCATTTGTATTACACATGCACGTGTGTGACTTAATAATACGCACTTGTATGACGGAACTGAATTGACTCTTCAGCATGAGAGAAGAGGGTCGGCAAAAACTCGCGTTTTGCACGCAACTCTCAAATTGAACAATTCCAAACGCAGTAAAAGCCACTACCCACCCTTAAAATCAAATAAATGAATAAATTGTCATATTTTAGAAACACGAACCCAGGGTAAGTACCCAATAACTCACGGTCCAATAGAGATGCGAAATTATGTAAATTATGCACGGGGAATGAGCAGTGGGGTGGAGTGAAAGTCATCTCATGAAGTCCTGTGGCTCCCTAATGTGAAATTCCCAAAATCCACGCTTAATATTTCCCAAAGCGGGATCTCATTAGTCCAGCTTTTATGCTGTAATTACAAAAATTTGAAAAGTATTTAAACTTTTCCTTAGATTCTGCCCCGTAAACTTCCAGAGGAATTCTATTAAATAAAAGGGGGAGGCGGACTCCCTTGAGAAAATCTTGCGGAACGGAATGGGAATTTTCATAAAATCGATGAAGGCGTAAAGACAATTTAATTAAAGAACTTTCATTTCAGCTTTTTATTACAAACGTGATGTGGAACTATAAAAGGTGGGATTCCCCCTTTCATGTACTGGGGGAATATCTGCGTTTACGTGTGGGCTTAAAATACCCAACACATACTGCGGAAAACACGGGTTGTTATGCGGTGTATGAACATGCATTCCCGTCCCCGCGAAAGATGAGTTCATAAAGTTTGATTAATTCCAAGGAAATCAGTAAAAAAAAAGGGTTCAGGGGTTTTTATGTGGTGGCTGTGACGGTGACGATCCAAAGTTGATGGTGCATGAGGTATAAAACCGAAAACTGTGCAGGAGCCATTAAATATTGAAAAATTATGAGCAATCCAGAAAACCACAATCACATCATTTTACTTAAGAAATTTAAGTCAGCTGTATATACTACCAATAATTAAACATACCGAAAAACTCTGACCCTTGTACCAAAAATATGTACGTGTGTATTTTGACACATCATTTTCTCCCCTTAAAATCTAACAACATGAAATGGCATTAAATGTTCATCCTAACTAACACCCGCAAATGTTGTACGGAATCCATACATATACAACCCGGACTATCTAGAACATTCCTTCGGAAAAAGACAAAGTCCCAAACACATTGTGTGCAAAGTTTCACGGTAACTATTCACGGTTGAATTGGAAGGAACAACATAAATGCTTGGCTCAGTCAGCCAGTCAACCCTCCTGTGTTTTGGGTTGTGGAACTGCTCCGCACATAAGACAAGACATCTTGTCACACAAACCCATCCCCAAAAGAATGTTTTCCTTTAGTCTAGCTCCAGCATGCATGGCTGGATGGATGGCAAAATGTAAAGACATTTTACGACATCCTTTACATTACTGGTCGAACCGTACGCCTAATGTATTGTAAGTACATACTTCTCCCGCACCAGGCGAGGCAGAACTACACACAAGGAATGCAATCCATCTGAGTTGATAATTCCGCATGTTGTACTGCCCTTTCCACCCAATGCACACTTGAAAAATGACCAAATGGAGATGTATTCTTTGGCTGATGCTCAATATCAATAAAACTTGACGGGGGAATTGGAAGTAATGGATTCCAAGGTTAAGATTGTACATTGGATTTACCAATCGTGCACTAAAGCAGAAAATTGATCAATTTTTTGACCGCCTAGTCGGAGAAGAAGCTAGCAGAATACGTAGTGAGTTATCGCTAAACACAATTTAAGCCTTCCATGCTACATATCTATATATATTTTCCTGCAAATTTTCATACTGGTGTAATAAACCATAGCCCAGCTTGTTTTCGCTCATTGAAATTCCTGAGCTTACACAAGCAACTGCCCCAAGGGGACAGGCGATGAATAAATTGAATTCAGCTCATAAGCAAACAGCATATTGGATAAACCGGCTCCAAGGACTAAAAGCTGAAATATGAAGAATATCCATTTCCATACACTACACGCCTGCATAGCACTTCCCACAAATACCCCATTCATTTTAGTAAATTTCACGACTCCCAGTGTTCTGACATCCAATCCAATGTTAACATCTCAACTAATTTATTTCCCAGCAGAAGGAAGCTGTAGGATCTAAGGATACGGGCCGTAAAAAGGCCGGTACAATTATTATCCATTTTCTGGATGGACTCCGCTCTGCTGAATTTCTTTTCCCGTCCGTTCATTGCTCCCCTTTCTTCGGAATTCGGGCGAGTTACTTTATTAAGATATGATGTCAGAACCGGAGGAGAAAGTTGGAAGAAAGGGAAGAAGATACGGACGGGGAAAGTCTACACATGAGTAAAAGTGGCTCCATTACTTAGCGTCTGCTCCCCCCTTCCCCGTACACAACTCATACTAATGTGTTGATCTCCCTGTGTGTAAATCCCAGCCCAGCAGCAGCTCATGCCTTCCTCGGCTCCCAGGCTTCCATCACTTTTTATTCTTCCCCGGAACAAGGATCCCTTTCATCTTTCGACAAACTTCATTAGACTGGATGCTCTTCAACCATATGTCATGTTTCATTCTTATTCCTCTTCCCTACTATTATTAAAGAGACGGGAGCCCTTGACAGCCTTATCTCAAATCCCCTCCGGGCACTCCTTCTTAATTCAGAGTACGGCGAGCGAATCCAAATCAAATGGGTTCCCGGAAAACCAAATCGAAGGAAAATCATCCAGATATTCGGCCAAGAAGTAATTAGCAAATGGAAATTAATTGTATAAAGAATGAGGATGTCAAACTGTCAAGAAAATTCCCCATTGTTTCCTTTTGAATTCTTTCCCTCCGTCACTCAACATTACTTAATACTCACCAAATTTGCCAGCAGGAATTTCTCCGAGAAAATCCAATGGAAACGCACTGCTGGTGAATGTACAGGAAATTAGATTCCACTCCACCCACGCTGCTTTGCTTGCTTAACAAGCATCTTAACTCATCTTATAGTAGTAGCAGGTTTGAATTACTTAATTAATGAGTAAGGGAAGGCAAAGATGCTTTCCCTGAGCTGCTTTCTCCGGGCTATGGAAGGTTTTACGAGGGAATTGCTTGCTTGTCTTTAATTGAGCTTCAACAGCCGAAGCAAATCCAATCCGCTGGAAATTAAATGGAAGGTGAAGCTGTTGAGTGCAAGTGTAAAGTAGAATTTGAATGCAATTCAATTATGATCAACGGGAATTCCGCTGATGAGTTTCTCGTGGGATTTGGTTACAAGGGTTTTGCAAAAGGTCAAATTCAAATTGGATAAGGTAAAAAGTGAACGCCGTGGCAGATACTACCTGCAAAAATGAGTGGACAAATCCAGGCTTAAATCACATTTGGTGCTTTGCAGTCCTTGCATAATAGAATTGGAAACCCTGTTGAATGTAAATGCCCTAGGCGTGTTATGGCCGCCATTCTAAGTTTGTAGTGCAGTTGAATGCTTCTTTTAGTAATACCTAATTCTCTACATTTAAAGAAATAGCAAGAATGTTTTTGACTTTACATACACTTTAAAAGTAATCCCATGTGGGTTTGGTGCATTGCATTTGTATGTCTAGATTTCTGAGCCGTGTGTTGAGAAAACAAAACTTTCATTACTTTTCAAAATTTGAAATGAATTCAAGAAAAGGGAACAAATGGCTCTTGAGTCCCTGCAATTTTATCATCATGCTTCAGGGTACAGCACGTGTAGTTGTACAGACGGCAGGGCGGGAGTCAAGCCCCTCAAATCAAATCTTACTAAAGATGATATCGCACTTTCAAAAGGAAAGTAAAAGACGACTTTCCCATTCAGACTTCCAGATAGTCGGAACTTTCCACACAAACTTCATTAACTTCTGCACATCTTTTGCCCTTATTCCATGAACTGTGCGGTTCAGTTGCCACCCCAGATATTCAAATACTAAATTATGAGTGAAAGTTTTAGATGGAGAAAGCCAAGAATCATCGGACAGCGGCTTTTTCAATTCAACCAACGTGGGATGTATCACAAATCCTCTTTTGATTCCCTATTTGATGCTGATGTGCATCAGGATTGAGATAAATTTTACATTTTAGGAGGCCGGCCTTAACATGTGCCATTGGTTCCTCGCACGTATTGCTTACATTCGAGATATTCTGTAATGAGGCTAAAGAGTGTGTCTGACAAGTTGTCAAATTTGTCAATGTGCGGGGCCTGCACGAATTGCGATGAGATATGAAAACCTCGTCTCGAACTCATTCCCTGCCAGAAGGAAGAAGGTGAGGTGAGGTCGTGCGGGTGAATAGGATCACGGGGCACGATTCTCAAGAGGAAATGAAGTCAAGCTGTCATTTGGGGTTCCGTCGTCACCTCGACCTCCCATCCGTCCGGCAGGCAAATTGTGGGAAGGACACAATTATAATTTTGGTTTAAGGACAAAATTACAAGAGAACACTTAAGATCTGGCATTAATGAAGCAAATCTGCATGGAAATTAGAACAGCGTTCAAATTCCCATATCCGCCAAATATATATAATTACCAAAAAAGATTTCACAAGAGCATTGCCAATACATGCCTAAAAGTGAAAACTCATGGATTAGATTAAAACCCGCCTCAAACCCGCCCCTCCCTTCCGGTCTAATTAAACCTTGATTTATGGCAAGGACTCAACCCACAGATTGACCCGCATTGTATTTATTAGAGCAAAATAATGTATACAGTGTGCATTATGCTACCGTTGTATTGGAACCCACCCCCCAGTCTAATTCGCATAGCTTTGTAATTAAAACCAATTGTCCGTAATTCGCCCGGACAATGCCCGGGTTGATTGTAATGGGTATACTAATTGCACTAAATGGTTCTTCCACACCGAACCATTGTTTTGAGAGGTGAGGGGCGGGCTGAGCGCTGGGGGTCGGCGCCCTTGTCCACGACGTGCACAGAAACGAGTACAACGTTACGTTCTACTAATCTGCTGTGTGCTCTGCGAAATGAAAATACTTGCCTGGGTGCTGGAATAAAGTACACATGCATGCCTTTAGAAAGGGCGGTTATATCCGTGCTAAATATCTCAGTCACGTAGTCCCAGTTCCCAACCAACTCTGGCTACGTGCTTTCCTTCACACACTGGCCTGGTCTGAACGGGCCAGTCCCAAAAAAGCGCATGGCTAACCTTTTCAATTGATTTGCGTTCCCTTACTCAGAGCCAGGCCAGAATTAAATCTCATTCAGAGAAGAGAAAAATTATGATAGTGGACGCGAGACACGCGATCCTCCCGACTTTCACACTGCCTTTCACCGCTGTAAAAGTAAAATAATCTCAACCTCTACCGGGGAGCCCAAAATTATTTGCCAAATGCTTAATCTGCACACGCGCGTATAGAAGATCATAGGCTTGAGTTTGTCCGGCCTGGACAATCTGGATTCTTGGTAACTCTGAGCGAAAATAGATGGCAAAAAATAAGGCGTCGAACGTCGAATCCGAAGTACCGATCCCAAATTACTGGCCACGCCATCCGTGTCTAAAATAATTTTGACAATGGGAAAGGGCCTAATTCCATGCAATGAGTGGAGTGAAAGAGCACCACGTGTTATTATGGGCAACTGAAGTAGGTGTCAGACGGCTAATGTAATGTTGTCGAACTTTCTCCAGCTGGGAAAGTGGTAGAATGAGTCGGAAACAGGAGGCAGGTCGTCGGAAAAATAATGAGGGAGCAGAGCGATTGCTTTCTCTCATTCCGAACTGTGGAGAAAGTAACTTTCCCCTGTAATGAAAACCACGGGTGGAAACTACTGCAGTTCGGATTTACTGGTTTAACGGGGAAATGAATTTGAAAAAAAGATCTACATGCGTATGCGTCCGATTTATCCAATCCAATTAAATTTAGGCAAATTTCTAAAATTTGTCATTAAGTCTAAGAAAAAGAGAATCCAACTTTATTTTGTCTTATGATATCAAACAAAGTTTTTGTTCCGAGAAAGTACGACGTGGCATGGCATAGGCGAGCATATGTTCTCTGCCCACCGCCTCTGTGGCTGGGTTGATATGTGGATTTTGCTGAGAGTAGAAAAAAGAAAGCGGGCCTTGGTGGGGCGACAGGACGGGTCATAAAAACAAATGTGGGGGAAGAAGGAGCGGGTAAAAGTGGTGAGCACTTACCCACGACACTGAGATGAACGTAATGGCTAATGTGAGGCGTCGTGGAGACTTGACACTCGTAGGTACCTAACGAGGGACATACAAAAGAAATTGACGTTCAAATGGAGACAATCGGACTTGAAGGAGTTCCCTTCCTTGTCTCCAGCACTACCTGAATCCCTGTGTTGAGGATATTTGATCATGAGTGTGTATTCCTCGGAGCTGGGCTGGTGGAGGGCACGGAAGCGCTGATCCGTTGTGTAGGTGTAGCGCCCAACTGTTAATAGGTGAATGTCCCGATGTCTGACCCATGATACCTACGGAACAAACAAATAAACGGGTTCAACTCAAGCACGTAGACACACTTCAAAGAGGGTGAATGGTTGCTGTGTCAGGGAAAAACAAAAATTTGTTCCGGTCCCCGACTCCGAGAAATTGTTTCCTGCTCGTTAGATTTGATTTTTAGTGGGTGGACGTGACTCAAAATTTGATTCTGAGGGGCCAGGGTTTATTCCAGTTTATGAGTTCAATTTAGAGCGTATTGAGACATTCTGCTGGCTAACCGACCTGTGTGTGTTGTATATTTAATCCTTATTTCTAAGACGTACATTACATGGTTAAGAAAGTAGATCAAACGCCATGTCAGTTCCTGGAGAACAATGACATGGGTGGAGACACTGAAAGAGGGCTGAATGCATGATTGGACAAGTAAATTGCGCATTGTCTGTTGTTTATTTTAAGAATACACAATGATAATTGGAGAGGCCGGAGGAGTCGTGCAGAGTGACCTGCATAAATGTTTGCCAGAATTTTATTTTTGCGGACGGCAATTCGGGCGTTGTTACTCATGTCACGAGACGTTCTAATGACTTTCTCCATATATAATGGAATTGCCATTGACATGCTTGATCTTTACAAATTACTTCGTCGATAAGAAAGAAAACCTCATGTGCCACTGTCATTTCAATACAAATAGAGAATCTCCACAAAAAACTACAATGGAATTTTGATTATGCTGGTCCAAATCACAAAAGATTCCAATTAAACTTGGAATCGAGTACATAAGAACGGCGGCAACGATTGAGGGATCCCATCCCTAGAATAAAAAAACAATGCATCAATGTCAGCCTGAAGCGTGGACATTGCGTAGCGTAAATTCAGCCTTACATCTCCGGATGAAGTGCAAGCCCGAATCCTTTTTTTCCCAGCGTGTCACGTCCACACCTTTTTATTGTCTTTGTCATTCCATTTCAAAAGAGAAATCCACAAGAATTGGTTTGGGGGCGGGAGGGAAACCCAAGCCCTGCACTATTGATCCGTAACTCAATTTCGGTTGGCAAGTCGTGCAAAATTGGACTTTTCCATCACGTTATGATGAACCAGAGAAATTCTCATTTTTAGTACTGTGTCATATCCGGCGGTGGATGAAGGTTTGTTTGATTTATGATCAGAAACTGCTCAGTGGATCGGGTCCACAGTGCTTCCTTCACACGCAAGGAATTCAAGCATTTCCAAAAAAATGATAAACTTTTTCATGAAATTCTTTTTCTTAAAAATTTGCAGACTAGATAAATTTTTCAACAATCACAATGACGTACGCCCAAAATGTCCTTAAAACAAACATCCTAGTATAGTATAGCACAAACAATTCACATCTCACCACCACCTCCATGGCATGTAGTTCACAGTACAATGAATGCATTCATTTCCTATTCATGACTGTGTTGTGTTCTTCAAAACGTCTGCCCGGGTAGCTTTTCCGGATGACTGCAGCCATGCACTCTGTGCATACATAACATATCAGCCCCACATTCCAAGATGACATGTCGTGTACCCGCGTGTGAGGGTGAAGTGGGTTGTAATACAGGGACATTTCTGGAAACGCATGCATAAATGCATGGCAAAGGGTGAGAAATAAAGAAAGAACTTTGTCCAATCTCATGGATCGATGCACTCCACACTATTTCACAATGCCACCCGACTTTTACCATTCCCTTTCTCCTTGGAAAACCGATACGACCAATGTATGTCCTGTGACAGACCACTCCCTTTATTCACTTGCAACGTACGTAGGCATTGTCCAGCGTGCTGACTTTCACCGCTTTCACCAAGCATGACTGAGAACGGATTTTTATACCAAGTTTTAAGTCCAGGGGTTGTACAACATTGTTTAACCTTTAAAATTTATTTTTCTCCCATTTTCCCTTAGATAATATCGCTCCGTAATAAAAGGTCTAGCCATGCATTATTTTGAAGGAAATATTTGCTTAAGAATTCTACAAATGGGATTTCGTAATCGGTTGTAGATTGTAAAAAAGCCCTTATCGGTTCGATGGCATGACTCTGAAGTGTTCCGCCAAATTTAACAATCACAACTGGTTGTCACGAACAGATCCCCTTCGAAGATGGATCCCCATTTACATGGAAAACGCCGCTTTCACGTGTATTACATTCAGTTTCATTCCTATTTATTTGTGATTGGCACAAAATAACATTATTCTTTTAACATCCGTGCTTGTATGGTTGTATGCATAGATTCAAATTAATTAAAACACAAGTAAATTTTAATCCAGCCCCCGCCCTACCCGCCGAATGGTTCTCCGCTTTAATAAAGTGGGAGTAAATGTGCAGTCATAAGCCCGGGCAGTTATCCTGAAGAAGTTTTGAAAAGGCGGGTGGCCATGAAGGATTGGGAAAAATCTCAGATGATGAAACGCACAGGGGAAGCGAACTATACTTTGAGACCCGCGGTTTCAGGGATAGAAAATCCATCTCCCGCCGTGTGAAATGTTCGTCCTCGTACAAGGTGTGAGATCGTAATCGAATTATTCCTCCTTTGTCGGGAACTCATCTCCATCCGAATTCCGGGCCTTTCTAAAGAGCTTAGCTCCCACTTTTCGAAAGGAATGGGATGATGGGTTGCGAGACATGACTAGGAATCACAGCAACGATCCGACGCCGTCCAATCATCACGTCCATTGCAGGTTACGGCGAGGATTCGTATTTGCCATTTCAACCTAATGCATTTTAAGACTGGTCCACACTTTATATGCAATCATCCTGAGCTGAACATTAAGCTTTGGATCCGATTGCCAAGGGAATTGGAGACCATCGATTAATTCCTCCCATTTTTTGGTAAGAATGGCCATCCAGAGAAAGTACAGAGAGAAATTTGTTTCTATACCAACAACCAAAACGTCTTTTTGTCCACCGCCTCCAAAAATCGATTCGGTTCATCATTGAAAATGTCCAAACTTCCTCATATTTGTGTATTATATTAACTTTTCTGCTTTACCACTCTAGCATTCAAAAAATGTATAATAAAACCGTCCAAGACACTAGACTGGCTAATCCTTCATCATCTGGAGCTTAAGAAATCTCGACTAGGATGACACACACAAGTATGGAAAAAGACATAGCTGCACGTACAAAACACCTTCGCAAACACATTGGCAAACCCTGTCAACAGATTTCCTTTCATCCTCACCTCTTCTTTCTTCCGCCCGTCATCGGCTTTCTCTTTCTTTTCCTCACCATCCACATGTCTACGTCTACCTTGTGTACCGTACCAACACTCGCGCGAAGCACACATTCGGTTTTCCTAAGTGAGCCGTAACAAAGAGAGATCTTTCAATCAATCACAACATGGATTTTCTCCCCTTCCAATGTACACAGTGCACATGGATCCCATTTACACTACCGTGGCTGACTCCTGTACTCTACACGGTGAAAGCATGTGCATACATACACGTGGACAAGGAATGTTGAAAATGAGGAAGCCTTGGTGTGGATACGTGCACAACGCAGGTAACTCGATCGGTCATGCAAATAAAAAATGTTCCCTCGGATCCTCTTGGAAAGCAACGTGCATCGAATTCCTTTCCCCCAATCATTTTGATTCTTCACTTGACATAATGGTATGAGATGAAGTCAGGCGTTGGAAATTCATTTCCATTTATGTCTCCATCCGACTGCCATCACTCTCTGACTTGCGACGAGGGAAGGGTTATTGATCTTGTATTGTGTCGCTCCACTGTGCGTAAGTATGCTGAGCGAATAGACACATTTACAGCTCCCCTTCTTTTTCGAGGCTACAATTTTACATTCTTATTTTCCTCAAAAGGAAACGACGAAATGAGAATGCAGAGCCTCCGTTCGCTGAAGTAGTGTAAGCTTGCATACATACTTGCCTTGGCAAATTGTTTCAAATGAGATTCCGTTCCTTTTTTTATTCGATTTATTTGACTGAACGCCCCCAAGCCATACTGCGGCCAGGTAGCCATGAATGCAGAGTCAAATTGAGAGAAGAGTAATAAAATCATGGGAGGGAGGATATCGGATATTTTTAAGAATTATTTTGGCCCATGGTTGTGTACGAGACGCACAATTTTCAAAAAATGTATGCTTGGGAAATCCCGTTATATGAAGAAAAAGTACATTGTGTCGACAAGAACTTTCCAGCGAGCTTGCGTACTCGTAGCGTACCCAACCTACATTATGCATTCATCCCTAAATTGAGACACCGAAAATACATTTACGCGGACGCGGGGTCCACTGGAAGCAAATTAAATAAATCGCGCTGAAATTCTGTCTCCGGGTGAATTAAATCTCTTTTCCTTCGGCCAGCCTCGCCCACTTGGGCAAATAATGTAAATATTTATTTGTGTCCTTTCCCTAATGAAATGAAGGCGGGGGGAGAGGGAAGAAAGGAGGATTTCCATAAACATGATTCCAAGATAGAGTTGACTTCTGGAGAAACTCAAACAAAGAAAGTGGAGAAAGGGAGGTGGGAGAAAGCGTTGCTTTAGCAAAAGGATTCCAATTCGGAAACTTCAAAGGATCCCCAGCCTAGTGCACATTGCATATGCTGAACTATGCTGCTTCGACTGTAGACTTTAACGTTACATGCATACATATAGGATTGCAAAAGCCTGCCAGTAGCCAGAAAACCTACTGAACTTTTGAACGGTTGACTTGACTTGACATAGTTATTTGCAAATGGGAGAGACTCGGAAAGGCCGGGATCCCCGTAGATAAGGGGGGACTTGTTCGGCTTTGACTTTGATCGAGTTCTGCCCACATTTATTAAACTCATTGGGCTTAGAAGTCAAAGCTAACCAATAAATGTTGCCATTTGAGCTGTCGCCCCTTGTTCTACATTATGAAGCCTTGCTGTACAAATCATTTAAAGCCTCGTTTTCTTTTAGTGGCCACTAAAATTTGCACTCATTGCCAAACGAAACAGCCGGCATGGCTGTTTTATACAAATGCAGGACTTTGATGTTTTTTTTGGAATCAGACGTAGGAATTCTTGTATAGTTTTGCAAAACAAAGCAATTCGTAAATATTTTGAATTTGATGTGGATTTTGTAGTATTCCCAAATCAAACAATCCATTAAAACGCAATCCCGCGTAAATGGAACACGGCGACCACCCAGTTCAACTGGGTGTTAAATTAAATGAAGCAATGAGCAATATCCATTTAAACTAACCCAAGGCGTGCTCTTCGCAAGGGACATGCACGCACGATGCGAATTTGTGTTGGGCCGTACAAAAATATAATCTACTGCCGTGCTCACCCACAAAGCCCCAATAGCCCTCTTATGACATGTGAAGAGGTTATAAACAAAAGTAGATTTAGAACTCCCTTCAGCTCACGAGTTTGGTAATAAAATCTGATTCTATCGACGCTCGCGACCGACACGTTCATTCAACGCAGGGTCGGGCTCTCCACCAAAACAAGGCAGCAAAACAGGCGGGGCTCCAATAAAAACTGGAGACATGAAATCCGTCCATCTCATGCATCACACGGGGAAAACCTCATTCGTTCCGTTCCTGTATTCGCAATACATTTACTACGAAGGATTCTGCGACAAGAGGCTTACGTTGTACGTACGTATTTAAGTGTTTCAGCTAAATGAGTAGAGCTTGGCTGCTGAGGAATGTCGTCAGAACAAAGTACGTCAACCAGTCAATAAGTAGGGTGATTTTATTAGGCACTCAAGTACACATTTTAACTCTTCCCCTCCATTCAATCATTGCGTGGAAAGGGACTACAATGTGATATTCATCCGACGCTCAAATTTCACCTTTAATGCTGGAATGTTCATGCATTCCTAAATGTGGCTCGTGGCTCAAAATAGAACACTGGGATTCATTCTCTTTGTTTGTGTACTTCAGTTGTAGGGTAAGGCCACATTGTTTTTCCATGGCCAAAATAAATTGAGATTTATTCTACACCAAAATATTTCAAATTCCGGGGAAATCTCACCAGAAAACATCTAGAGTCAGCAATCCTGGTTTTACACAACACAACAAGATAAACATAGCACAATTTTAAATGGATGAGAGTTCACACCTTATGCCCGCAAGGAAAGTTGGAAACAAAAACCCTTTTCTTAAGTAAAAAGAAAAGCAAAGTGCAAGAGAGGGAAAGCTTATTAAAAGATAATAAACTCAACACACATGATAAACACTCCAGGAAATTATGTTGTTTTATGTGGGCAGGGTTGGAGAAAGTATTAAACTTGTGAATACACTACACGCTCCCTCCCAGTTGAGGATAGGCAGCATGTGCTTGTATTGTAGTCTTCGAGTATGTGTATATAAGCAAACGCAGTCAATGTAAGCAAGCCTTGAAGAAAGTACTGCATGGTATCTCAAGATTTTCAAAAACAAGATAAAAAATGTTGCCTAGAATTGCACACGTGCTATACATCCTCCAGGTGAAAAGGGTGAAAGAAGTTGCAATGTCAAAGAAAAAAATCATAAACTTACAGTCTTATCTCCCAGATTCTTGTACTTTGCAGCTGAGGTAGGCGGTCTTGCCTAATAAAGCAGATACGTTCGGGGATGCAAGGGTATCAATGTACGGGTAGTTTTTCCGGGTCGGCAGTGGTGGCTCCCCTCCAATTCCTCCAATGTTGGGCGGAGGCGTCGCTGTCGTCATCGTGGTTGTCATAGGCTGAAGACTAATTCGGCTCCCTCCACCACCACTATCCGAGACATGTCCTATCACTGGAAGACAGAAACAAATCTTTATTTCTTACTTGCCTCGCACAATTTACTCTACCCGCATGTGCTGGGTGCTTCGGATTGTGAAATTGAAACTTTCACTTTATGCTGCCGCCGGAGAGAAAAGATTTTTTTTTACATAGGGAGACTTTCGCCACAGATTTGCGTAACCGTCAGCCATACGTAGTAGTACGTACCATACTTTACATAACTCTAGGTTAGGCCAGGCCCCAGCCTGCAGCTTCTGCCTGTGTTAAAAAGGCACAGAAAAAGGAAAGTAATACTTCCATCCAAGCTTTTACTATATCTAATTTTGAAGGAATAACTGTCTCCTCCCCTATTTTTTGTCCTAAGCAGATTACAAATGGGTTCGCGGGAAATAAGTCTTATTCATGCTGACAGACGTAACTTACGCAAAAATTGCAAAAGCTCCCATTTCGCCTCGTTGAAATTCTCGTTTGCCTTTTACGTTCGCCTGTCTTTTCGCACAACCCATCCCTTGGAAATTATTTACTTGATTGCTTGTTCATAAAAGCTTAGTCATTTACGTAGAGTTAGCCGAGAAGAGTCATTTTTCAATTTTTGGCGGATTGGTTCTTAATGTCATGTCATCGCTTTCTCCCTCTGCTATGTAGTATAGCTTGACGCGTGCTTTCTCTAGGGAAAAGGAAGGGAGGGATAAGCCACGCGTTGGGTAGGAGGATGGTAAATCTGCAGAGACTTAAATGGTACTAGGGTTGACTTGTCAAGACTTACGACGGTGGCTGGAAGTCCCTGTGCTCCTTCACAGATAAGACAATGTCTTGGCAAACGGAAAGTCTATTAGAATGGCAGCGAAGCGTGAGTGAAGAATAGTTACCATGCATTGTAGGGCTGACGCCCAGCTATCTCGACTGAAGACGAGGAGACGCGTCGAGAGTTTCAGCAAACACGCGCTACATTCGTTTTCCTTGCGTTAGTTATGAGTTTAATAGATTGCTCCGGCACGTGGTACAATTTATTTAAGATAAAGTCCCGAGGACTATGCGTGCCTGACTTTCTCCTTGATTGTGATTCGGATCAATTAAGATTTTGCATGGTAAAATGTATTTTGCAGTGCAAATATTCGCAAAACTATATGTGAAAATGTAAGGAAAAGCTTGGCGTACGGCTTGTGCATTGAAGTTGTGGAGAACCAAGAAATTCAGTTCTAGATTTGGAATACCCAGATTTTATGGGTAGCCAAATTGACGTCTTCCTCTGCGCCCGCTTTGTAGAAAGAAGGAGAAGTATCCTCCCAAGAAAGCCGAGCATTTGTATTCATTCATCTAACCTTTCCTGGCAGGACAGAGCTGAAGGCATCATTTGTTCTTTTCACTTTTTCTTACCCGAATTTCACAGAGAACGCCCCAAAATATCTATCCTACTCCAGTTGCGTAGGAGAGATAAACCACGTCACAAGGACATCACATACGCATACATGTAAAGAAATCGGGTTATCAGATCTTGCACGTTCCCAGCCAGCAGATAAGGGCCTCGTTTCGGCCTTCAGGTTAAATATTGAGATGAGGTTTGAGAGGGGCAGGAACCTAATACGGACGCACATACG
>JAAXYW010000919.1:0-27555 GCA_036851895.1 Orthonychiurus folsomi | reverse complement strand
CATGCACAACATATTGAACATAAAAAACAAGTTTAGCGTCCAAAACTGAATTTTTGAGGAACGTTTTAAAACTGGTCTTTATAAGCCGCCACACCCTCTGTAAAGAAACTTGTGCATTTTTCAATAGAGAAGAATTGTAAGGCACGGATCACCACTCCGTGGTATCCAGAAAAGTCTCAGAAACATTTTAAAAGTTCACTTGTCAGTGAAAGTCCAGATTGAGTGAAAGGGAAGACCCTTTCCTTGTATCATGAACTGCACTCCAAAGTTGACTAGACTAGACCAGCCCGGCCCATCACAGCCTTTAACTTTCTTTCGAGAAGAAATACAACTTCAACACTTGAACGAATGAAGAGTTTACTACAAAGCCAGCCATGTCTACTAGAATGCTTTTCTTCTCACCGCCTTTCCAGTGCAGTATCCGCAGGTGAAGCCTGGATTTTCCTGTGACAGGGTTTTTTTTTCAATGAGTGGAATTTTCCCAAAGCCAGGCAAGTCTGGGACCCTCCGTTCTAGGCCGCTGATGAAGCGGATCTCCTTGGTTCCATACAAAACTCGTTTAAAAACTATTCCGGGCCCAATTACAACTTCAAATGCAGGGACTAGGTTTGGAAAAAAATGGGTGGATCAAACTGTCAGACACTGCACTGTCTGCTTCCATTTGAGATTTAGAAATTAATCAAAGAATTCTAATCAATTTGAAAGAATTTGAAGGAGGATAGAAAGTACCACCTGGCACAACCCAATTACAGATGGAAAAACTTGAAGCGTTTTTTGCAATATAAAGCTATAATCAAAAAAATGAAGCAAATAGAGAAAATCTTGAATATTATACAAATGCACAAAGCCTAAATACTGAATGAAATAAAACATTATCATTGCCGACTGAAAGGAGCCGAATGCAACGTATTATATCATTATTCCCTTACGCTGGCCAGTTGGATAAGTCAAGAGGTTAAATCCATTGCTTGAAACAAATAAATATTGCGGCGCCTTCACAGACGCCTATTTCTCAGTGAGTATTTCACGGCGACTGCCAGTTTCGAAGTGCTCGTTTTTCTACTTTACCAGCGTTTGTTGAGATATGGCTTACCGTATAGTAAAGCCTCGATGTTGTTCGAGGTGTGCCCAATTATTCCAATGTTTCTGAACGGGGTGACTTCATGAAGGGCAGGTGAATTCTTGTAAATTGTACAAATTTGAGCAACTAAATTTGTCGCCTGATTAGAAAATCCGAACGACTATTTAAAAGAGAACAATACACGTGAATTAACCTTGAGTGGGCGAGAACAATGTGCAAATTAACATCCCTTTAACAATGCTGGCTAATAATTAATTACCATCCATCAGAAACAAAACCGCACCCGAACAAATGCTACTCTTGAAATTACATACAAAGGATCCACGAGTAGTGATGGATTGGATAAATGTGGGAAGTAAGGAACACGTAGGAAATATTAAGGTCATGAGGCAGCGGCTAGGTTGCTGGGTTCATATTCCATGGACTTGATGTGCATTTGCCATTGGGCCATGTGTTTAAGGCACCAACGCCTTCTCCCTTTTAAGCAAAAGCTACTGGAAGCAATCCACCTCACACCCTCAACTTCTCATTACAGAATCAGAAAATTAGGGAAAGTTGTGGCTTCCCACTGAGCGGAATCTGTCTTCTTATGATTTATCTCTTCCCCGTTTGTCTTCCTTTAAGGAAATTAAATAAAAAATTCAGGAGTTCTGGAGTACGTGGGAGTGATGGTAGCACTGAAAGTCTGTAAACGTATGTATGGAATAACGCAACATCTTGTTTCCACTATTGATTTTCAAAATTCAAGGTGTCGCCCATTTCAGTTTGCGTTTCCAACATGGATTTTATTTTTTTCCCATTGAGTAGAGATAGCGGAATTCAAACGGGAGATAAAAACCCACAAAGTCCTCTGAAACAACATTTAATTTGATACGGAAACGAGGTAGCCATTAGTTTACTACCTGGAGAGAGAATCCAAACATATTTCTTAGTAATGGTAAAGTGGTCTACGTGAGGTGAGCCGAGTAATGGTCAAAAACCCTTGGAACCAATTGAAATTTCCGAACAAAGGAATACATTCAAAAATACTGAAATACGCATTTCAATCTATTACCCGGTGTGCTCAACCCCCGTGCCATCATTTTAACATGCAAAGTGCGAACAAGCCATCTCCATCCCATCGCCATCGCACCGGACCTCTTCGCCTTGGTCCAAGATTTTTACGACTTCTCCAGAGTAATGAAAATACCAACAAAAGGCGTTTTTCTGTCAGCACACAGTTCCTTCCCGTGATTTGTGTCAACGTGGTTACCCACTCCGGCGATCTTTCTCTCAAATAAAATAAGGCAACCATGAAATGAGCAAGATTTTTTTCCCCTTTACAAAGAGCACACTTCAGGCATGTGGTATTTACGTACGCTGGCTGCGCATTTGTTATTGCTACCTTCTCTGAATGAAGTGCGAGTTGAACAAAAGTAAACAATTACGTTAACTGCATTTCAACTGCTACTACTGTACTTGACGCTGGAAAACAATGCCCACCTTTTTCCTCCAAGATCTCCCTTGAGTATAATGACTCCTTTGTTGTTTTCAATTATATAAATGGGTTTTAACGACTAAAATCTACATACATATCCCTAGAGCATCGTGTTCTGAAAGATTTTAGTCTTTGTGTAATTCTAGTAGCTTATGTTTCGACACGGTGTGGATTTTTGTAAAACCAAGATTGGAATTACAAAAGAAATAATGTAAATCAAATTATTTTTGAGTAGAGTTTAAATCCCAGTTGCAGCTGCAAGTGATTGACTGTCAAATTCACATTAGTTGGTCACATAAATGCCCTTTCGCTCAGCACGTGTGTGACAGGGAAGGAAACGAGTTATGAACACTTTGAAAGTCGTGGCTAATTGTGTTGCCCTGTCTGATGACTTTATCATGGACAGGGAGGACCGGAACATGGAGCGTCTTGAAGTGTCTTCATGAAATTTTAACTGCATGTTGTCTCCTCGTTACAGCTGCCATTTGCTTTGTAGTGTGGAGAAATTATTTTTCTATATCTGATCATTTCCCACTCGGACGCCGTCCATTCGTGTCCAATGAGTGGGGCTGTTGAGCGTGCGTCTACCCAAGTTAATTGTCATGAATCTCGCCTTAACGAGCAAAAGGGACGGGTCATCATCCTGGGTAATATATTGCTTGTAAGAACCATGAAATTGTGACCCTGCTCCTTTCCCATGCTATACAATCACATATTTCACTATCATTATCGGATAATGTACACATATTCAACCAGCTAAAATATATAACAACTGAAGGGTTCCGTGCCTTACTTGGATGTTGTAGGTTTTCTAAAATAAGGCAAGGTTTCTTCCCCGTAGAAAAGTTGGAATTATTCAATATTGAAAGTGTACAGGCTGGGTATACTATGTGTGCTGCAGAAATTTTCTCAAAAGTAATTTGAAAGTAAAAGTTTTGTTTAGTTTTTGTTTCAAACTCATCGGAAATGATTTCGTATAAATGCTGTACATGGCTTGGACGAAAAGTTTATTTTGTTGCTTTAAAGAATACGGAGTGCTTCTTATTTATCAATCCCAAATGTCAAGAAAGAAAGTGAAGACGGAGTAGGTACCATAAGGATTCTATTAATAAAAGTCACCAGGGATCACTTTGAAGTGTAAAAACCTGATGAAATTAGTTAATAAAACAAGTGATATTTCAAAAAGTTTTCTCCTTTATAGTAGCAGCTGCATGAAACTTAACATACACGTTAACTTTTACGGAAATGTTTCCTTTCTGATATAATAAAAGATACCGCAAAACTTCCCTGTTTCTGCAAAAACCATATGTTTAAACAAAGATTGCATAAGCAATTAAGTTCGCAAGTCATGCGTGAGATATGCTAAAAATAATGTTTCCGCCGAAACCCCAGCACTTTCAACATTTTCTCAGGTAATAAAACGCTGACCTTTGGCTGGCGTGGAATAACCTTCAAAGGTCAAGAACGGAACCAAAATTAAGAAACAACATTGGCACATTTATTTCTGAACACACACAAAGCATTCCCACAATCACTTTGACAAAAATACAGAGTATGTATTCCAGGGCAGGTCGGTCATAAACTGTCTCGTAAAGAGTCCTAATAGTTGTAAAGGTATGTGGAGCCGCAAACAGCACCATAAACATTAGACGACTTGAAATAGTATCATTATCATCATCAACATCATACTTTGGTCTCTCTTTGTCTCGGGTTGTAGTTGACGTTGCTTTCTTTATTAGGGTCCACACAATATAATCTACTATTCTTATACACGGTTTGCTTTTGACTTCATTTCGTAATAGCTTAGGCTCAGCTCTCCAGCCTCGCTTAGTATTTATAGCATTCTTGACTTCTGATATTCACCCGTTAGGGGGACGACAATGACACAATTAACAATATGTAATTACAAACTCAAGAGATTCGTTCTATAATAATTTCTCTTCACAAATTCCCTTCCTCATTTCACGCTTCACTTCCTTTGAAATAATAATGCGACGACTCCCAGTCTAAAGTTGGATTTTGACAACTCATTCATTCCCTTTGACTGCTTTCATAATTTTGTCGAGGACGAAGAGTTTCTACTCTTGTTCTATATAATTTTTATGACTTTCCTCTTCCCTCTTTATTACGGTCATAATAACATGCAATTATTCGCAATGGTATGGACCACGCATGCAGGGTGGTAAGCATAATATAGCACTGCACCAGCGGGTTTTGTGTTGTATTGAATCCAGTCAACATTCATTTCATTACCCGTGAGAATGGAATGGAAATTCTACTGCAGGGCAGCGGAATGAAGCCGGGGAAACCAACAAGTCATTCGAATTCCCAATTATGGAAGTAACAACTAAAACATTTGCACGCAAAAACTAGTCTTGTCTATCTACGAGAATCACCATTCGGACTGGCAGGCTATTTATTTACTCTAGTTTTTTGTTGGGGGAGGTTCTACTCCTAACGACATTGTAATTACTATATCTCACGTAACGTACGTACCACAATTCCAAATTGCAAGTAAACTGAGGTAACAGTCATCCTTGTACTATTAATCCTAAAATGAATACATGACCAATACACACTCAAACCCAGTCAGTCTCAACAAAGTTGAGAAAATGATGCCTAATAAATACTACTATTCCCAGCCTTAATAATTCGTATTTTATTTTTGGAGATATATTATAGCTACGAAGAAGGGTTAATATCATAAAGGGGAAAATGCACTCCACAAATAAACTGGATTTCTCAAGATGTGAATCCTTCCACTTTCAATTCAAACTTTTTTATGGATACCACAATTCCAAATTGCAAGTAAACTGAGGTAACAGTCATCCTTGTACTATTAATCCTAAAATGAATACATGACCAATACACACTCAAACCCAGTCAGTCTCAACAAATTTGAGAAAATGATGCCTAATAAATTCTACTATTCCGAGCCTCAATAATTCGTATTTTATTTTTGGAGATGAAGATATATTATAGCTACAAAGAAGGGTTAATATCATAAAGGGGAAAATGCACTCCACAAATAAACTGGATTTCTCAAGATGTGAATCCTTCCACTTTCAATTCAAACTTTTTTATGGAAAAAGCCTTTAAGCCTCCTCTCCATTTTTGCATGAGTTCCCTCTTCTCTAATATTGATTTATGGCGACTGTCAGTCAATATCCATTAGCCGGGTAGTTTGCACTCATTCTCCTGAATTCAAATCCTTTACCATAAAAGGGCAACTACTAGGGACTAGAGGATGGTGCGGTTAATTTATAAGTGATATAAAGTAAACCCAACCCTGCTTTTCCCTGCTTTCTCTTCGCACACATTGCATTCCGTTCAAAATCCGACCACAGCACAGCCAGACGTGAGGATTTGTTGACTCCATATATTTTATGTATAATGTAAAGTCCCTACATCCTTATGACTGAATTTTCAGGCTCAACAAAATGAGAAATAACGCAGGGTTGTGATACATTTATGCTTGCACTACGCCACACTCAAGTGTGCATGCGGCTCTGACCAAATCATCCGTTCTATTTTCCAAGCACGTCACAAAATACATTAAATTTCCAGCAGTATAACACCGCAAAGGGAAAGTTTATATTATGAAATACTAAAGATAAAATGGCCATGAACCAGCGTAAATATTGTGGCTTCAATTCCCATGCATGCTAATCTAATTATCCGCTGTCAGCTCTTAAAATATCATCATAATGTATAGGAAAGTGAAAGTCTATGTCTGGCAGAATGGCCTCAAGTAGCGTACGCATATTGAGTATGCTTTCACTAGAAAATGTCACATTTGGAGCCTTAAGCCACGAGGCAAATTTTAATTTCCCTTCTGCGGCGGTCGGCGCGGCGACCACCCACCTTATTTGCTACGCGGAACAAAATCCCACACGCATCCATGCGAAGGAAAAGCAATTTGAATTCAGATCTGGTAAGTAAATATGGTACATCCGCATAGCCCCACGGCTTCCCACTTTGATTAATTCCGCAAAGTGAGTTTGGATTTGTCTTAATGTATTTGGCTTGCATGGGGAGGATTGGCATGCCTTGCATTCAAAGTGCAGAAATTAAGCAAGGCTTTTGTTGTTATCAAATTTCACCTTTCCCTGTCCCATTTCTCTGCCAAGTAGAGGGAGGAGAAAGTGGAGCGTGTATTATAGCATATCGTATACGTGAGATATTTCCTCAATTCAAAATCAAATCTGAAGCACCACGTGTTATGCATATTTACGTATATAAATCTCTAGCACCAACTATGCACTTACGATTCCCTTAGATGATTTATAAGATAAATGTGCTAATTTAATTTTAACTAATGCCATAATTGCAGGTAAAATCACAGGTGTTGCCGAGTTTTTGTTTATACAACTTGGTGAAACTATAATTTAAACTAAGAAAGGATAGGTACAAGTACATTTATATTACATAAACAGTCATCTTACATTAGGATACGTGCGCTAGCTCTATAGCATCTATAGTAAATACTACAAGTAACAAGTATATGCAAAGGCATTGAAATTAAATTAAAAATTAATGAGCAAAATCAATTTAATCAACCTACCGATTGCAATTTCTTAACCACTTCAATCCAAAGCACTAATATTTACTAATTGGATGAGTTTTTATGACACTTGAACAATTATTAAACGCCAGGATTAATTTAGAATTAAAATCAGCTGACAGATTACACCCTATAATGCCTGAATATTTTTAACCGATTTAAAACGCGTGATTTTAACTCCAAAAGCAGGAATTTAAACAGTTTTGAACTGGACCAATATGATAATAAGTGGAGGTTTCACTGTTGTATTTAAGTACATTACAATTTCAAAATGTGCTAGCCTTCCTTGGAACACTGTGAGACTTCTTTCTCATGGCTAGTAAATTAATTTCATTAGCCCATGCAATAATCCAGACAATACTCTTTAGTCACTACCATAACATACTATTGAGAGCTACTGAATTCTGAGCAGACTGAGATGACGTAGACACAGGATGCCCTCGGATCAAACCCCTTCAGGAAAGGAAATGACAAGGTTCACCTTACGCCCTTGTCAGAAGACATCATGCATCCCTTCCTGTGCGTGAATCTTCTCCTCCAAGTTTAAGTTTAGCCAAGAAACCGCTCAAGTGTCATTAATTATTTGAAGACTGTCGTACCAACGAGAGGAGAGTCCTGGAAATGACAGTCCTGGAGATCATAACTTGCCCCAGGAACAAAAATCCCAGTGTTCATTGAAACCGGTAAGGAATCCATGTACGGGACCGGTGATGAGGAGGTCATCATGACAGGCGCGTCATCGTGGTGCCCTCCTCCACCTCCAACCCTTGGACCGTTCTGATTAACTTTCTTGCAGAAAGTTGGACGTCGAAGGAGTGCGACTGTCAGGGTACCCAGTCCCAGAATGCAAACTGCTGCCAAACCCAGGACCAAGTAATTCTTAGTTGGAGACTCTCGTTCTAGAATTCAAACAAAATCAAATTATCATTAATTAATATCGTTTCAAACCATTGCTTTTCCTAATACGTTTTTTGGATCATCCCGCGCCGCGCGGGCGCCCGCATCAAGTCACACCAAGTGAACGTGTGAATTAAAATCTCGTAGTCGTACCAGTCACTCTGTGGACATTTTAAGTACATACTGGGCTTTCGATGACAAGGAAGACAACCCTAGCCGCCCATCTCATTCATTCGCTCAATTAAATGCCAAACGGCCACCTTAACTCCCAAGAATTGGTTTTTAAGACGAGGAAAGGAGCCGCCCTCAGCCTCAGTTGTTCTGAATGAAAATTTCCTTCCATTTTAAAAGGACCCCGACAAAACTTGGATTCCTTAATGAATGAGATTGACGCGTGAGGTTCACTCACGGGCTGATGCAGAGAGCGCAGCAGCTCCTTACTTGATTCGGACGTTAATGGAATTTTGTGGCCAACAAATGAGCTGGAAAGTGCACTACTGCCTTCGCTCCTTTTTTGACTTCCATCCACCATTATTTATACCGGCTACTCCCATCCAGTTAAATCATTGTCTTATTCTCGTCTCACCGGTTCTTTAATTGAAGTTCGTGTGACAGTTGTATTTTATCAAAATGGTCAGCTCTGATTGAGAGTGACATTTATGTCTTAATAAATAAGAGTGGACTTTTCTTATTGGCACTTTTACGCCATTGCCATTCTGCTGGACCTCAAGGGAAAACTTTGAAATGAGTTCAACTGAATCCATAAGGCTTTCCCCCTAATATCCAGAGTTTGGAGTAAAAATGAAACTCAAACTGAAATACTTGTAGTGTATTACGGAAAGGCAAGGCGCCATATATAAACACACACAATACAGCCAAACTTTTAAATTTTAGAGGAAGGAAATAGAAGGCAATCAATGTTTTGGGTGCCAATGCCAAAAAGGATAAAAAAGGTCTTTTATTCTATATAACTATGATACTATACATTGTGTAGCCGCACAACAGGGCGACGGAGCCAAGAAATGCAACTGGAAAAGTTTTTCGATTGACGCCACAGTAGAATGAAAATGTGCAATCTTAAGGAGACCTCATCAGAAAGAGAAACTAGCGAATTAAGTACATTTGTGAATGAGTGTTAAGGCGGCAAGGAGCCAAGCAGCAGCAGGAAGGAACGGAGCCCCAACGTTCTTATTCTTGGAAAGAGAAATCCATTTGGAAAGTTTTCGGCAAATGATGGTGCATTATTTACGCCGTTATATGAGTGTGTGTGGCAAAGTACGAATTTTGGGAGCAACTCTTAAATAATAAAGTCGGGACTCTTATGCTGGCTGCCTGTGCGACGTCAGTTGATCCCCGAAGAACATAGAGAACCACTTCGGAAACGGAACCGTAATATTTCCAAAAGCTTTCAAAGTAGCAGAAGTGATCAATTTGCCAGGTGCGGGTAAGAAGGACACTATAATTTCATGTTTAAAATTGTGCCAAAAAACGGAACACTACGTACACTCTATTGATGAATCCAGCTTTCATTAAGTACCAGTTTATTTATGTCGCTTACATTTGTGGCAATAGTAAAATGCCACCTTGTTCTTGTCATGTATTTTGAAAGTGTTATTTGAATCAACTAGACTTCATATCTACAATAAACATCACGCGATTCAGCAGCACAATACAAGCCTAATGTGACCAAATATGATGGTATCATTATTTCAACTTTGAAGAATTCGAATTTTGCGCATTTTTGCTATCAATTCGCATAAAATCGACGTTGTATACTGAAGTAATTTACTCAATCTTAGTAAGAAATTTGGAATGAATTACTAATGATTTGTAACCAGAAGTTCCCAATTAAGCACGTTACACAAATAGGCTCTGGGAGTGCGCAAATAGCCCGCATTTGCCTAAACCAAAACAATGCACATGTGAAAATAAAACGGGCCAAACTAACAGCGCAGTATGTCTGAAGCAATCACAAAGAGAAGTGAAAGAAAAGCTTAGCTGGTGAAGAAATTCTCATCCGTGAAGATCAGAACCTTTGAATTACACAGGAGCTCAATTCCCCCCGTTCACCTTTAAGTCATCAATCTAACAAAATTTATAGTTGTCCAATTTAATCGAATTTCCAACGGGGTGCATTCATCCAACCTGTCTTCGACTTGCCCATATGTTATGAACCATGCAATTAGCCAGCTGAATTTAATTTCACATTCAATCCCATTCAAACCTCACTGAGTTCCTACGTGATCCTTGCCCGCGCCCATCAATTAGAGAGGATTGTGCCGACATTGACCTTGCATCCTTAATTTATTTGTAATTCCTTACTTAATTTTGAAATTCTCAAAGGCGGCGATGGGTTTAAGCGTATGGCGGCTTTGCTTCAGAATAACGTATTTACTTTCTTCTATTTTTTTTGCGCGCAATACATTTAAACTACTGCGTACAAAAAACTACTGCGTACAAAGTTTAAAAGTTAGGAACGCAATTTTTCTTATGAAAAGTCAGACCTTCAACCTCGTCTATGTCTGGTTTAAACCCTTAAAACATTTTAAATTCAAAATCGGTTCAAATTAAATTGTCTTCAACCAGGTCAGAAATTTAGAAACAGAAGAACCGATTGCAAGAAATAAAAACTTGTAAATTACCGTCATCAGTTTCGGAGCGAGAAAGATTATTACTCCGGGCTCGGAGTGGTTCAGCGAAGCACTGGGCAATGATCCTTCCATCGGTTAGTGTCCAAGTCCCATCAGATCCACAACTGATTCTGCCACACTTTCCCGAGCAATTAAGAGTAAATGATGCCTCACAGCTAGGCTCCAAAATCGTCCCCAAAGGGTAAGAATCTTCCAATCTTCCTGAATTCATTTTATTGGTATGTTCGCTTGTGTAGTGACCGTTGATAATTGCAGGTGGTCGCTGACAACGTTGTGGCACTGAAGAAAAAAAACAAGAACAAAATTGACAGAACAATAAAATTATGTTTAAAAAATATAAAACTTAAAATTTGGAGTTTAACTATTCAAAAGTCTTTGATAAATGTGTTTTGAATATCAAAAGCTCAGCAGGGCAACGGCTTAAAATGGATTACTTCGATTCATATAATTCAAGGAATTCCTCAGTTGCGTCAATCTTGTCTAAAGCTTTGAATTTCAGGCCATTTGCCGCAAAGTGAACACATACATATGTATCTTCCCTTTGTATGTGTTTAATGATCCGCCGGAATTTAGACATAAATCTCCGTGGCCAATTGGTGCATTATTAACAAGGTTCTCCGGCACAATGGCCGTTCATGTGGATTAAGGAAGATAGAATTGACGCCATTAAGCTTTTCCTCTAAGGAACACATTGCCAGGTGCATGTGGCACTATCAAATAAACAAAAGGTTGATAGGAATCACGCGAAGACAGCTGATGATATTCCAAGTCTCAGATTAAATACGGAAAACACATGACAATTTTCACATCGATTTTTCAGAACACCGACCGGTCTCGTCCCTGCCACGTATTGGAAAATAGGGCATATATAAATTGCTCTCAGTTGATTCAGGTATCTGAAAACCCAATGCCTTCCAAGAAACCTTCTCCATTTTCCTCTTTAATTTTAATGAGAAAAACTATTTGATGGGAAATTAATCAGAGAAAGGAAATGGTTCCATTGTAATTACCCCACATATCACGCGAAGACAGCTGATGATATTCCAAGTCTCAGATTAAATACGGAAAACACATGACAATTTTCACATCGATTTTTCAGAACATCGACCGGTCTCGTCTCTGCCACGTATTGGAAAATAGGGCATATATAAATTGCTCTCAGTTGATTCAGGTATCTGAAAACCCAACGGACTTCCAAGAAACCTTCTCCATTGTCCTCTTTAATTTTAATGAGAAAAACTATTTGATGGGAAATTAATCAGAGAAAGGAAATGGTTCCATTGTAATTACCCCACAAAAGATTTCAGGTTTGTGCCTTATTAAGGCAAATGATGATTCGTGACAAAGAATTAAATTGGATAAAGATTAATCCTGTCTACAAAAAAGTTGGAGAATCGCATAGATTTGTACACACACCACACGGGCACGGTATGGCACAGCCTTTTTTTTCCTTCGTCGCCTCAGAATGAAAAGGAAAAGAATCTGGGATCGCATTGCACGAGAAAGGTCATTTACTCAAACGCTATGATTGGATTGGCGTGTAGCTGTGTCAGAAGTGAGAAAGTTTAATTGAAAAAAAATGATTAAACGTTCCTGTCACGATCCCTTTACTATGAGAAGAGAGGGCGAAGGGATCCATGCGNAAAAAAAATGATTAAACGTTCCTGTCACGATCCCTTTACTATGAGAAGAGAGGGCGAAGGGATCCATGCGAAAGTAATTATGATTTCTGGGGTCACCTTCCCCAGGCCCCATGCTGTGGAGTTGTTAACCAGACGTCTATTTCTGACGAAAAACCTTGCATGACGAGTGTTTGGATTGAATAAATTAGTTATTATGGATATTAACATTACCCTAATCCGTCATCCTCCAATCTAAGTATTTTGTGAGTCAATCTAATCAGATCGCGTGTGTAAGAAGTGTGGTTTGGTGGTTGAGCTTAACCGAAAATTGTAGGTTTCCTTGACAAGCACTCACTTTCTTTACAAGGGTCCAACAAATAAGTATAGGGTGTCCAAGGATATGGGGTAATATGAAAAGCATGGATGAGGAGGTGACTTCAAAGGAAGGTGATATAATTTCCATGCATATTGCAGACCTTATTTCCATGTAAAAGGGAATAAATGCTTGTTGTGCTATTTGTTCGTGGGAGGATCTGATCTACCGACAATGGACGTGGCCCATGCCGGATTATTCCTTTCCAGTCACGCCAAATTTTATGTCAAGAAAATTGTTCGGCAATGGAAGGATTCCCTTTCACCCATATTTGAACAACGAGAATAGACAAGCATTGTAAAAATAGGCTGTCAAAATTCAGCCTCAAGCTATTATGGCTACAAACTTGTCATGTTCAAATTAAAATTACTGTTATACACTGAAAGTCCTTCCAGCGCAGCACTCAGAATTCCAAATATTGACTATTCTATGAATAATTTGGCAGAATTTAATCAATTAGTTAGAATAAAAACTCATTGCATGCTTAGAATTCCTGAAACTAATTCATATTCACTTTAAATTCCTTTAAAAACAAGCAATGGCTCAAAATCCTACGACACCCAAACCAAAATATGCAACAAGAAACACCTGCATCATTAAAAGGAAAATAAAACAATGAAGGTTAGAATAAACTGAAAATAATTCCCCCAGGTGTGCGTGCACCACAAAAGTATTTAGCATAAATGATAAGAATGAAATTCATCCGTCTAAATCCACGCAACAACACACAACATGAACAAGGGGAACTCATGTTTCTGGCATTTCCCATTCCCCAAAGTCAAAATACTACAACCGGTCGTCGTCGTCGTCGTACAATATGAAAAATGTGTTGAAAACATTTCTCAAAGCCAGCATCCGGATTGGTGTTGACCTCAACGGCCTGCCAAGCTATGCATCATTACCTCCCGGGTAGTTCTCGACACTTTGGTCATTGTGGTGCGAGGAATTAAAAAGACGACAGGGAATCCCGCTAGGGTGAAGGAGTTTCTTTAAGATTGCGACATGTTAAATCCATTCAGTCACATTACATATTTTAGGTGAGAATTTTTGAGTACTGGACATGTGGGCTGCATGCTCGCTGTGTGTTTGTGTGACCCTTGGCTCCGTGTTATTTGTGTACAATCTCCTGTGGAGGTGTTTACACATCTGGATCCTATTGAGAATTTCACAGCGAAACGAAGTGCATTTCTTGATTTTGCCATGGTCTGATTCACACCTCAAGTCAAGACACGCAATCCCACCAACGCGGAGGCACACCTTTTATCCTCAACGTCAACATCATCCCATCAAGTCCCAACTTGCCGCTTCTCCCTTGTGTCCTTTATCCCCATAATTTTTTTCTATGAATTTAACTCTCCCGTTTGTTGACAACCCCATTCCTTTTCCATCTTAACAAATCCAAGAGCTTATGTCTACGCAAACATTTATCACTCGGCCACAAGGAAAAGAAAACACAGTTTTGTTTTCCAAAAAATCAACTTTGAATTCTAAACCGTTGCTGAAAAATTAAAAGGGGGTGATTCTTCATAGATTGCGTCTGAATTCCCTTTATTCTACAAAATGCTCGAAACATAAACTATATTTGTATACATTTCACAAACATTTTAGCAAAGAAATGTCAACCACTTTACATTTGATATAAACTTCGTAGATTTTGCATCTTGCATACTCGATTTCAAAAGAAATTTTACGATTCCCCTGCGAAATGGAAAACGACGTGATATTGCCTAGAATGCACTTGACATATTTCTTCCACATTAATATTAAAAAATAAATTCCTGGAATCTAAATCCAAATCCTAGTATAATGCTTCACGCCTGCGCCTTAAAGAATGTATTATTGCGGAGGCTGAAAAAGCTCCTCCACTAACTGGATATAAGGTGAAGGGTGGCGCGGACATTCAGATGGATTCCAACTCTGCTATGTGATGACACATTCCATCCATTCCTCACCTCCATCGATCTTAATCTCGACAATATTATTAACAGCCGAAGCCAACCATTTCATTGCACATGAATACCATTTAGTTTTTTCTCTCTTAACTTGGAACGAAAGATGAGTGACAGAAATGGTAGAAATAATCTTGGAATGTGTCAACCCAACCCACTTAATCCCAGATAAATCAAATTCATCTCTGAATCAAAGAAGCAATTCATTAAATAACATTTCCGTCAACAGAAATGTTGTTTATTTAAAGGATTACCAGAAATTGAATAAAATTATTGTTTCTTTCACATAGACAAGCCCCCGCAGTCAATTCCCTTGGAAGTTTTCCAAATTCCCCGAGCAAAACATTCCCAAAAAACAAAATCCGGGTGAGTAATCACTTGCTTAATTTAATAGCTTGCATCCATGTCTCGGTCCCCCATCACACATCAAGAGTTCGAGTTCTATTGTAAAGAATGCCCATTCCATCACACAGCGTGCTACAAAAAGAAAGCGGAGTCCAGATTTATATTTACTGTATTTCTATCCTTGCCCCACTGCACGCTTTGGTATTGCATTACTATCAAGAAAAGTATTTCTTTCACTTAAGGGTACTTGACAAAATAGAAAACACGATCATAAATTTGCAAATTTGGCAAATTGTCAAGGGCGTGTCATTAAGCTCTAAAGGTTCAAATTTAAGAAAAAATCAAATTATTTAGGTTATATGTGGCTTATATGTAATACATAGGAACAAGAAACTTGAGTGCAACCTCTCAAACCCTTGAAAGTAAAGAGTTAAGAAACCTTTAGCCCAATCAGATATTTCTCTCATCAATCACTCGTTGCTCTCACTCCGGGTCCTTTATTGAGTACAGGACGGTGGTGCGGTGCTTTAGCCGACGTCATAACGCTTGATGAACTCCTGATCCAATGTTCCCCTCCTAAGCTCTTAATTCTAAATTTAATCTTAATTAAAGCAAGACTTAGGATCAAAGGAACAAAGGCTTTCAACCTCATTGAAGCAGCAAAGACTTCTCAACAATGAAATCCTATATCTTCCTTTTCCTTTAGGTAATCGATTTTTTTTGGTTGTGCTGTAGTTCTCTTATCATTAACTCTAAGGAAAGGAATACGAAACCTCTTGCTTTGCGGAAAGTCGAAGACCTTTGCCTCAACCTCGTAAGACACCGTTTAACCTTTCCTTCTTTCCTATCGTTTTCTAAACTTAAAAGAGGTAGTTGACTTGCACTAACGATGTCAGATTCCGACAATTTTGTAGAATATTGCGATATCAACTTTTATAATCCAGGATTTGGAATTTCGTTATCCCTGATGTGATTTCTTTCCCTGAATAAACCTTCCGCCTTCCGCGTACAAAGCTTTCAAAACCCCCAATTCATTTTAATGATTGATCTCAAAGAAAAATAGTAAGTCTTTACTTTGCGTCTTCCTGAATTGCACCACTAAGAATAAATCTTACATAATGCTTTGCAATGCTTAATTCCAATGAAAGTGGGATTGCTGGTTTTGTGTGAAATGCTAAGCAAAGGCAAGCCGTAGCCAAAATACTTCAAAGTAAAATAATTTGAGCAAATTATTTCAAAATACCAAGAACCCTACCTCTATCTCAAATACGAAAAATGATAGAACAAGTGCTATATAGTAGCGTTGTCAAGATTCTTGAGTTGCGTGGAGAATACTAAAGCATTCATTTCTAAACTCCGGCTCTCCTTTGGTAGTGAGCTCTAATGAAACGAGGCTATTATTGCTCCTTCGGGGGTTTGTCAGGATTTATAACTCATCAAATTAATGTGTTAATTCTAACAAATTTATGAAAATTAAAGTGAGGTCAACAATAATTCTACTAGGGCATTCAGTATGCCGCACACCTTTTTGCAACCCGTTAAACATGACCGCGCGGCAATTTCAAAACCCGATTGCTTTGCAATTTACGCCCGACTGAGTTTTACTTGACCCTAATGACCTGCTCTCATTCTCTTGGAGGATTTATGATGGACAGGAGATAAACTTATTATTACAAACGAGTGTCGGCCTTTCCTTGTTTCGGGTTGGACCGGCCGCTGTGAATGTTAATTGGACTCTCTGGACAGAAGCGCTATCTTGAAATATGAAAACATGAAGGGGAAGCTTAATAACCAAGTAAATGAGGAGGTAAACAGAGACTTTAAGAGTCCCATTACTCAAATCTCAATTATCTTGGCTGAATGCAAGTCTACTAGCTGCTGTGATTTCGGAGCGATAAGGAAGTAATGAGTTTAAACACCGAAAAGAAAGACTCGATCCATCTCTTTTCCCCCTTGTCTTCCATCAGCATATCACTTCCATCATCCTACACACTTGGTCTACAAGTGTGAAGTAATTTGAACTTAAACACTAACACTTCACACTCACCCTGCCAGACTTAGCAACGAGCACTTCACTCATCCGGCTCCCCTCCAAGTACATTTTGGCCTGCCACTTTTTATCCCACACCAACCATTGTCTTATAGCATTTATAGCACAATTTCGGGTATAATGCTATAACACATTGCCACAAAAGGTTTTTTAAAAATCAAGTCCAAGTCACTTTTACAACACATTGTCAACTAAAATTTCAATTAGTTGAGCGGACATGGGAAGATTCCCGATGTGCAATCAAATTCGGCCCGAATGCGGATTTGGCGCTATTTGTTCGATCTAAGGGTGGCCGAATGCGCAGAGTGGAAACCGATCTTGAAACGAATTCGGTATTAATACTAGAATGCTACTCGATTTAGACACGAGACGTAGAGGGTGGTCCGAATTCGGACTCAGAGCTAGGCTTAGCATGCGATGTGTAGAAACCCTGAGACTTCGCGACGAATTCGGATTGCCGCTGTCAAATCGTAACGCATGCACAGAATCCGATGCGAATACGATTTCAATACGGAACCTTTGGCGCGATACTTCTTTCGGTTTAACGGTCTCTTCACTTGCAATTCTTTCCCTCGCAATTCTACTAACAAGAAACAAGAAAAAGTTTGCAGTGGTCTAGTTCAACAAAGTGAATAAAAAGTGCATGTGAGCGTCCTCCTGGCTAAGTTAAGACAAGAGCAGCTACGCGTTTCCCGCGGAATGTGGAAGTCATCAAAATTTAATCATTCGACACCAACTGCTAAATGGCAATGGACTATTCAACCCTGCAAGGTACTACTCTCAGGTAACTATATTTCTATGTTTATCATAGTTAGTTAGTCCATTCAATTGTAATGGCAATGTGCAATGCGATTCGCAAAACGTTAAAGAGTATAAAGAGTTCATAGCAGAAAGATTGGGTTAATAAAATATTAACACATGAAACAGGTATTCCATCATCTAGTACCCTGCCATCTGAATCGAAAATTAAATTGCTCATAATATCAGAAGCCGTGCAGCCTAATGAAGATGAGCCTCCACTTATGCGATTGCCCAACAACGTGAACTTGGAGTACTCAAGTAAGCTAATCTTTAACACACTTAGTTCAACTTTAGTACGATTTTTCACGTATTTCAAAAATAATCTGATGTTTGCAGATTTTCAATCCGAGAATCTTAAGAAACTTGTGGAGAATGATGGACATCTCTTGGAGCTACTTCGTCGTACTGTGCCTCCTAACACTCATGTTCTGCTAGTTTGTAAGTGTGGTGATAACTGTTTCATGTTAGTAAATGGAAAAATAATTTTAGTAAATTAGCATTGAATGTCAAATATTTTCATGTCAATGTTTGAGTCCATGTGTTTAGTTGAGCATTATCCAATCGACAGCACTAAGTTGGGAGTTTATGATTTCACAAATTTATATTTCGAAATTAGTTTAATAGTACGGGAGGCTAGTATTAGATATAAGTATACATTATTACCGTAGACAGACATATTTATATCCCTGTCTTACATGCAGTAAACTGATTTATGGTTTATTAAAAGTTTAATTGATTCAATGATTTTGTTTTTATTTGATTGGACACTGGGCAGACGTAGTAGTGGCTATTGTAATTCGTGAATGCGAATGCGATTCGAATTCGTATAATCCTAACCACATGCGGAAATCCGAAAACGGCCCGAATGCTATACGCATGATACGCGCCAATGTCGGGTTGAAGTTGCTAGCTAGATTCGGCAACGCGCATTCGGATAGGACAGAAATTTTTGGACAACTTCTACATTCGGGCCGAATTTGGTTGCCGAATTTACCGAACCTAAATAGCATTCGGTCCGCAGACTTATTGCACATCGGGAAAGAGCCAATTAATGGAAACATTGCGCAGAAAACCAGTAGTCCATTCGTCAGATGTTCCAGTCCATCCCCATTCTTGGCCATTGTATTGCCCATTTGGTAGAATATTGCTGCAGTAAACAACAAATTGCATCAATTTTGAACAAAATTTAAGTATAAATGTTACTAACATAATTTGTCATTAATTTTGACTGCTTCGTTGACCAGATTTGTGAGGTTTGACGCTTCCTCTAGTACAGAAGTCATTAACTTGGTTGAGAAAATCAGTATGACTAGTAGCAGCAATGTGAAGCATCTCTACCATGCGGCTATATCAAAGACGAGCACAACAAGCACGAAGTACATAATCCAAAACACTCTCAGAAGCAAATGAATTGCCAACCCCAACTTCCACACAAATAAATGTACTTTGGATTGGACTGGCATCAAACATCTTTTTGTATCGTTCCATTTGAATGGTAACATATTTGCATAGTAGTTCAGTGCAGTGGAAATCTGTAGTGCACAAAATGTGGCTCCAGAGATCATGATGTCCTCCTTCTAAGCTCTCGGCTTCAATTTTACAATTTAGACAAGTATTTACTGCAATAAGGTTAATGTATTTATTGTCTTATACGTATTTTCAAATTCACAATACCATAAAGCAAATGTTTAGCGGACAGTACGGCACACAAAGAAATACTTGACTATTCTAGTTTGAGGAAATTTCACCACAGCATTCGCCAATCAATAAAGTTTAAACTTTTATTAGAGTCAACAAATTAGATACCGGGTTGATAAAGTATTAAACTTAGGGAAAGACGTGTTGTAAACAAAATTGTTTCGCTTTGTAAAGTTTATAAATAGATAAAATTATCTTCCAAATCTGCGTTTGTCTAAGGTTTGTTATCAGGTCGCATGGCTCGGTGCACACGTAAATAAACAAATAACTTATGGGGGCGGAACGATCATCATTTATTCAATTGATCTAGGCGTTTTAAGAGATGGTTGTGCATTTAATATTATTTCGGGATAAAATGAATGGTGTGGGTAATGGTTAGGAAATAATGTTATGCGCTATTTGAAGATGAGGCGTGATTGCAAATTCAATTCAATTCAATTCATGGCTTTATTATGCTCAGTGTCGTAAGAGTAAACTTGTGTAAATGACAGGAGCTGCTTTAAGCACGAAGATATCTTACGCTAAATACTTAACTAATGTCAAGGTTTCCGCAATCGCCATTATGCTAATGTACAGTACATCACCAGATGGCACACAATAAGGATCCTGATAAGCGTACCCTCACTAGCTCTAATTGCTTCCGGGCCCTTGTAGTATAAACACCAAATATACTGGCGGTGTTATGTAAAACTTTTGATTGCTCAGAGGATTAAAAACACGTACAGCTTTTGAGTTTTAGTGAGTTAGTAAAATTGAGTGCAGGGAGGAATCCTGCGATGAGTTTATTTTATACCCGAAGTAAAGTAAACAGAAGCGTATTCTAGAAGTTGACACTTAAATTGTACTTTGGGTCATGACCTTGATTCATACTGTGAGTCTTTTCAAGCCAAGAATGTGTACATGACACTATATTATTGGAACATCACGATTACAATGATAAAGAATTAGTCAGTTTAGTATAGTAATTCTTATCTACTAACAACTGATCCCATAAAAGTTTAACCAGTGCTAGTCCTCGCTCTTCAAGCAATTGCCCCGCTGACATTAGGTCAAGGACATGTCGGTCAGTGACAACAATACAATTGCTCGCCAGAAAGACGGATGGGTGGATTTTACAAGTTATATCTATATCAATATTCGTTCTGCTTTGAACGGTGCAAAAGTCATTGGTTTTGTACATTTTAAAAATTAAAAGGCACTGGAGCGGATTTGGAAATAATTCTTAAGGATGTATAAGCGGAACCCTTGCAAAAATATGTCGGCACATTTACTGATAGCACAATTGCATGTCTAGAAGCCGATTGGCTAGCAAAACTCCCATTATGTAAAATTTATTTAAAAAAACTGCAAAAACAAAAACATTTTGAAAAACTTATCAGCAAAGAAAACACGCTTCTACTGGATATAAAAATAAACAGCAACTAGCGCGCCTGCCCGCTTCGAGGGTAGGACTTGCGTGCCATACACGATTACCTATAATTCTGTGTAAAAACACAAAGTCGCAATCCCACGAAAATGGGGAAACTAATTAACGTTATACAAATTTAAAATGCAAAATGCAAAAATAACGCCATGGAAACACATTAAAGCAAACGTCAGATGGCGGCGCGCAGTTAAAAAGTGCAAAATGTAAAAATAACGCCACGAACACGAAAAAATAAGCGTCGGGCGCACGCAGGCAGGGACGCAGATTATTTGGTTCATAATAGTGTGAGAATAAGATTAACTTAATTAGTTCTTCCTGGAACAGTTTTCGTCACATTATTCAGGTTTATTACCGCTAACCTTAGCACACTGTCATACTGAAGCGTACTTGGTAATTTGGATGAAGCAGGATGCAGCAATTTGCATTTATGATGGCATTTCTGCTTTAATTTGTTGCACTATCTGCAAGTAACAACCTGGAAATTTGCTGGAATTTTCACATGACAACTGCCAAATGCCATACTGCCATATTGTCATTGTAACATATTGCCACTATAACATACTGACACATCCTAACACACATGTTTATTGGGTGTTTTTAAAGACCTTGAATCACTTCAAAGTTAGAGCATGCACGAACTGTACCGGAAATACTTTTGTAATTACTTTACTATAATCAATATATTTAATACTCAAATGTGATAAATAGCCATAACGTGAAAACACAACTTGGGTTATTTGGCATATCTGGGCTGAGGCTGAATGATGAATGCGCATATAATAAACCGAAGTATACATTTTAAAAATGCACATGCCTTTCCCTTGAGCAATTCCATGCACATTTATGTTGTACTTGGTTTCAATGTAAGCAACGTCTTATTTGTATAATATACAACTCGAGCTAGGACACGTAAAAACCCCGCCTTCTGAAAAAAACCCGTCCCGCTGATTTCAAACCTATTCAGACTGCAAGAACGCAGCTTCTTTTTCAGAAATCCGCCATCCTCCTTACTGAGTGATTGGCCATATCGATTCCAAGCGGATACAAACTTCTTAGACGCCGAATGCAGTTCACCGAAACTTATATAAAATAAAAAAAGGATTCCCGTTGAAAACAGAAAAGTAAATATCATTGTGAGTAATACACCTGTTGACATCTGGTCATGGAGACGGATAATGGCGGATGCGCATAGTACGTTCATAGTAAGTGCCAAATTGACACCAAGAAGCATTACGTTCCGTATTACAAGATTTGCACTTTTGACCAAGATTTGAATACACCGATAGACATGGATTGCACTTTCCGGTTTTCGAAGCATGTCATTGGTATGCAAACTCTGTTTACGGTTTGGCCTGTATAATATGGAACCGCGATAATCAGTCATTACATACATAACGCAATGCAAACAAATATTAACAAGGTTCTGCATTGCCATCGCCACTTTAGCAAAGTTGGTGTGTAAAAATTATCAAAATGGCAACTAATTATTTTACAAAATTTAGAAAATATAAACTACGCTATGGCAGCCAATCCGACTATACAACTAAACAAGTAGGCTTGCCCGCTCCACGGGCGGGATTCGTCGTCGTGTTTTGTAGGTCAGTAGTTGACACCAAGGTCAGCAATAATTACAAATTAAATGGACAATTTAGCTGTAGTAGGATTTGCCGCTCTCTAGAGCATTTCGTGTTTGATCATTTTGCCAATGCCAATACTTTGGCGGCAAATGCGAAAATTTGTTGTCAACATTTGCGAATACTAATATTAACATACCTGGCTTCATACGTTAGGAAAGTGACGTTGGAAACAAAATTGTAAATGAATGGAATGAAGCTTTGCAGACTACAAAGCAATACGAAGAGACTCCAAGCATGGAAGATCATCCCAAGCACGAATACACTCCAAGATATTTCCTCCGAAGCGGAGACAAAGAATGATGTGATGAAATATGTCGCATTTGGTTTGTAGACGAATAAGACCATGTAGTTTAAAAACATTAGGACACAAATGACACCTGTCGTCATGATCAAGTTGTCCGCACGCTTGTTAACAGGTGGAGAATTTTTTTGCATGAATAGTGCTATTTTGAGTAAATCATTTAACAACAATGGTCTAATTTTTGAAATAAATTATGCATGACATTACCCGAAATCAATTCCGCAAACTTAAAATGTTGGTTGACAAAGTATGGGACCACCTCTTTGTTCCCAATAATTGACAGTTGAAATATAACACTAAGGAATGCACCCGGGAAGTGAAATATGTGGAAATATATTAATGCTCTGGATGCCCCATTTAAAACAGCATTCCTCAACATGATTGGTTGAATCAATTGATGTATCGCTATAGATCCAATCACAAAGTACCACCTTATATGGCCAAATGTTGAACAATGTTGGAATTCCTTTTTCTTAGCATTCCAAGAGTAGGGGTAAATTTTTAAAAAGCAGGCTAAACGAATTGAATTGTGAATCAGCCTCCTAATTTTTGGAGTAATCATGACGGAGGCAAATTACAAACAAAGCTGGCAAGGCCCCGGGGAGAATTACTGCCGTTCCAGTTAAAAATTCTATTATATAAAAGCAGCACCGCGTTTATTTAGGCTTTAATGATTTTTTTTAATTTCTAATTCCGCATCAGATGAAGGGATGCCGTGGTCATCCGCAGTTAAGGATAAAATATTCAATTTAGTAATTTAAATCACATTTCACGACAACGGCGTAATGGGTAAAAGACTATAAATTATTCCTCACAATTCCAGTACTCAAATTTCTTTAATTTTCTATTAATGACCCACATTTCTCATCGGTGACAGGCAGGTACTTCTGTAGCCAATGAGAATGGAGTTCAAAAATTAACATTGCGGCGTTTTAATACCACTCAGTTATTTATTCGCATTCAATGTTGGCGAAACAATTCATTGCATGTAAAAGTTAAAATTATTGACGGAATGGGTTTTAAAACGATGAGACTCATCTTTTGATTAAGACCTTACTTGCTTGTACTATATTTACAGCAAGTACTACGTACATTACAGCAAGTCCAAAAATGATTTGACAGTTAACACGGCATATGTTACAAACAATTTAAGCTAAGGTTACCTGCAGTAGCGCATGCCGGCCAAGAATTGTCCCTATATAATACAACACGAGCAATTATTACAGCTGTGTTGAGCAAAAACTAAATATTGATTTGCTGCTTTTGCTCATCGAAGACATCAGCTAATATATTCTACAATAAATATAACCTCTATCAACCAATACCCAATGAAGCATGTCCGCCACACCTGCCAAAGGTTTATTTACAATCAGAAAATACTCAATGATAGTGCACTGGGGTCATGGAGCCATTGGGTTAATTTATCCTTTATAAAAAAGCAATCAATCTCTTACTAAATTTGCTTACTCGAAGTTTTAGTGTAATTTTTACTTTTTGCACCTTCAAATCAGTAGAGCTAGCAACTAGTATATTCAGAGTAACGTGTTATTGTGCATTTTGAAACAAAACCGATACACCAAATCTAGAGCTTGACGGTATAAGATGTCCTTAATTGGTTATAAAAAGAGCATCTTTCTTGATTTCAGAAATCATTTCAATTTTTTTAGGTTACTTAATTTTTGGCAAAAACACGCTTGAATCAAAATTGTTTTTCTAAATTTTAACTTTTAATTAAATTACCTTTTGTTAACTTAGAAAGTATTCATTACAATAAAAGCTAATTTCACGTATTGTGTCATCCCTTGCATATTAAATTCTTTCCCAACTAATGTTATTTTTAAACCTACACATGTTTTTGGAATGAAATTCTAAAATTCAGTACCTATATAAACCTTAATGCCTATATTCTGTTTAAAATGACTTGGGATTATGTGGAGAGGAGTGCAGTTCTGTCAGCTGAGTTTAAAATACAACCCTTTCCCTTGTATTAGGATTGCATTATTCCTTTTGCTCAGGAGTAGGAGTGAGTGCCATGTGCTAATTTAGTTAGTAAAGAAAGACTCCGGGGCCGAAGACCCGGCCCGTAAAGCAGATGAATGAAGAATTCAAAACTACAGCTCTTGGTCCAAAGCCACACGAGAATCATGTCTTAATGTTGTAAACTCGTGTCAGTTGGTTTTTAGAATTGGCACGAAGAGTACTACTATTATACTATGCACCGCCGTCATCCAGTGTGTGAGCAGTGTCATTTCTCGCAACAAAAATCAAGTTACGCTGAATCATGGGAATCAGGGATGAATTCGTATTTGCCGCGGAACAGGATTTCTGGTAATTTTTTCAAATTTTAGCGCCAACGCATCCCACCGCACCATACACGATTTGGCGTTCAGCATACCATTGTACCCGTCAAGTGTGTTAATACCTTTTTAATTATTTAATGCAAAAAATAACGGAGGAATACAGGAAGTGGACGACGTTCCACATTCATTGGAAAATCAATGTTCCCCCGGGCAATTGGATTCGGGAGCCCATGCAGTGTCGGGTTTCGATCCGATTTTTCCATGGAGAAGAGAAAGGGTGAAATTAATGTTAGGGAATGGACTTACTATAGGAAGCAGGTTGTTTTATATTACGTGCGATGAAAGTTTCTCTTTTGATCCGCATGGGCCACGCACAGCCAGGATGGAGAAATCGATAAAATCAAAAGGACACTCGCGCTACGTACGTACGTATAATAGAGAAAATACCCGTGTCCGGGTATGTGCGGATGGAGACCTAACCCAAATATCCTTCTTTTCATTTCTTTCCAGTGTCCACTGTTATTCATTTCCAGTTTCCGGGTTTTCCGTCAAGACACGACAGCGCGGACTCGGAATTTGTGTGATTTAGGGTAATTAAACTGACAAAGTGAAAGTTTGAGTAATTTTTACGAAATAACACAAAAAATGTGGTTTAACTGTGTAGTACGGTGATCAAATTTTGATAGTACACTTCCGCCCATTGCTATTGGAAGTTTTTCGTTGAATAGCTTGACGAGAGACGTTATATATTTAAAATTGTGAATCACAAATAGTAATTTCCAAAGAAAAAGTGATTGTCCAGTTCGGAATTTGTCAAGGGTGTCCATTGTCCATCCATTATTTTGTAGATTTCATTGTTGGGTGCGCCGACGCGCGCAGAATATAGCACAGTAAATTTGGTAAATTATATAAATTTCTGGGAAAATGTAAATTAAATTGGATGAGTGACTCCCCCCGAAAATGTCACTCTTAATAAATGGACTAATGAGTTAATGGGACACGTACACAATTCCTCACTTTTGTCCCGTGTCAATGCTGCAGGGAAGCTAATGAGAATCCGACAGCTGTGCCGTGTGCTACCGTCGTAAATTGCAATTAGTTGTTAGTTTTCTAACCTACAGAGCATACTGCACTGGTGAAGTGTGCGAATTAGTTTTTGCAAGGGTGAGTTGAAAAAATTGCATCATTTTGAATTTGCATGCATTAAAATATGGTATTCAAATTCAAAATACGGGCGTAAAATTGTGCCGTTTTTGAATATGCACCACGCACGCTGAGCTGTTTAGAATATTTATGGAAACAAGGGCACAATATTTTGAGATTGAGAAGGAAGTTTTTTTAGAATTTAGTATTGAAATGTCCAGAGTTTGACTCAAATTGTTTTCTTTGTAAAATTAATGATACGGTTTGTTTTTGACGTGGGGATAATCTAAGGTCTCTGCCAGCTATACAAGTCAGCTAGGAAGCACTAATTTAGAGGCCAGGATTAGTGGATGTACATATGCTATGCAATGTAATGGAGAATGGACCAAGTACGAGTGTTCTAGTTTCTAACTCAAAAGTGGTGACGACATTTGAAATTTCCTTGCAGTCAGTCTTACAAGGCTGGAATGCAAGGGCTTAATGCATTGTTATTTTCTACGTGCGGTGCAATGAGCCTAACCTACAATTTGATTGTTACGATTGTGGATTTTGTTACCTTCAACATTTAAAGACGTGAGGATTTCCCAAGACGGCGGCAATGCAAATGCAATCCGAGTTTTGCAAAGTGTTTCGGGTACGATATAATATACGATTATTTTGGTAAATGACAAAATATACCGTAAATTCGAAATTATTTACACTTCACCCGATTTTCAAATTATCTTTGTCAGAAATAATTTGAGAAGGGCACAATTTTATCAAGAATTGCAATTTATGCAATTAACTCGGTTCTTTGATAACAAAATAAAGAAATCGTTAACAATTAAGGGGTTACATGGAAGAAGGGCCTATCTCAAATGCCACATATGGGCATGTTCTGTTGCCAAGGGAAATCAAATTTATTTATACTTTTTGAATTTTTTGGTTTGCAAAACTGCAAAAATTCAAGAAAACCAAATTCGCTTATGGGAGCTAACGTTACGATTCCCCAATTTGCTTATGGCAACCAACATTACGCTTTCTTGAAAAATTGTTTGCCAAAAGCAAGACAAAGTTTGTTTATGTTTAAAATTTTAAAAGTTGTTGACAACTGAGACAGCCCTTCTTCCATGTAACCCCTTAATTAATTTGAGACCGCGTTTAGTATGCTTGGGCAATATCGCGTTTGACTCTTATAATTATTAACAAATCATAATAATTTCAATTCAATCAAATAGGTGCTGCAAAAATTTAATAGAGC